>JANIJG010009362.1:95931-119092 GCA_024611175.1 Megaceryle torquata | reverse complement strand
TCAGCCTGTCCTTGTAGGAGAGGTGCTCCAGCCCCCTGATCATCTTTGTGGCCCTCCTCTGGACCTGCTCCATCAGGTCCATGTTCTTCCTATTGTAGCTTTAAGAAACTTAAGTGTATGACCTCTGCTTGTATGATTTTTTAAAAAATGTTTAATAAATAAAATTGCAGTAGATTTTAACATAGAGACTATGCCTGTAGTAGGCCCAGATGACTTAATAAAAAATAAAATCAATCCAACAACTTGATTTTATTGGCAAGATTTTGCTCTGTAAGGGGAAATAAATGTTTTACAGCTCTAATAATTTCACATGCGTTTCTTCAGGTTCTGGCAAAACACTAATTTTATACTATTTGCTGAGTGCATTTTTTTTTTTGCTGGATTTGTGTTTAAAAGCGTTCTGTTAAAGATCATTTAATGTAGCCTCATGAGGACCTGTGTCACTACAATGTATGTGTATCATGATGATGAAAGGCTTGAAGGAATAGTCCTGTAGCTTGAGAAAAGACTTTTCACCTTCCCACTCACAGTAACCTTTATTTTTCTTGAATTAACTAAGGGAGATGATGATAGTAGTTAAAGCTTCAGATCACTGAAGATTATTGTAGTTGTAATATAGTTTATTTTTATTTCAAGACAATTCACAATGCTGTCAGGAAAAGAGACAATGTTTTTAAAGAGGCAATGATGGGTTCTTTGCTACCATCATTTCTCAAATTCTAAGTCTCACAATGTGTGTCTAGCTCTGAAACATGTCTTTGGACAGGACTAGTTTTGCTAGTTATTAGTATTGTTGAGATGTTGCATGTGGCCAGCTGAAGAAACAGGGCAGAAAATAATGCAAACCATTGAGACCCTTGATTCTACCACAGGACAACAGACTCACACTGAGCCCCTCCAAAGCAGATGGGATGTGGGGTCCACATGTGGGTGAAGAGCCACAGGCCAGAGCTGGCACTGGCTCCCCTCTCCCCTGTTGGTAACTCAATGGCTGCGGGATGGTCTGGGGCTTGGGAGTGCAATGATGGGCTTCCAGATGCCGCTGCTCCATCAGCTTTTCTAGCTGTTTGCTTTTTTTAGTGTATTTTCAGCTTCAATCCTATTCAAAGGTGCATATTAGCATGACTCAGGGTCCTGTGGAAAGTCCTTGTTTGTATTGGGAGCATGCTGTTGAAAAAAAGTTATATAAGTTATATAACACTATGTACTTTGGTATTTACTCTTTGGCAGAGCAAAGGGAGGTAATTAATGACCTATATTTGAAAGAGTATTTGGTTTGTGTCCAACTCAGCCCTTCACTGGGCTGAAAGACACCATCCTTCAAAACCAGCTAGTTACAATACCAGTTTTAATCTCATTATAGTGCTGTAATGTTGAACTCTGTACTTTGCTGTGTTCCCCTAGATTTTAGCTGTGTTCCCCTAGATTTTAGCTCAGCCCCCATCATGCCTTAATCCACATCTGTTCATAGAACTAATTCCTCCAGCCTGTACTGGAGACATTACCCATTTCTGTGAACTTCTGACATTTGCATGGAAAAAAAAAAAAAAAATCCACAGAAAAAGTAAACCCAGGTTAAGCCACCCAGGTTAAGTCTAAATGGTCGTTATGTTAGAAGAAGACCACATGTCTTGTGGCCAGGGGCAGAAAGCAGAAGTTGTTCTTTGTGTAGTGTCATGCAGTGCTCAGTGCACTACAGGACACTCAGCTGAAGGGCACATCCACCCCACCAAAGATGCTACTAAAGCTAAAGGGCTGGGAAGCACCCTCAAAGGAGGCAAAAGCCCAGCCTCTATTTTAAATTTTATTTTAGAAAAATTAGCACATCTGGCTGTGGATTCTACACCATTACTTTTGGAGGATCTTTTTCACAATCCTGATTCTCAAGGCTTCAGGGTATTTCTGGTCCATGGAATATAAAGCCCTGAGGAGAGAAGAAAAACTGGGATTTCCAGCCCTACTGAAGTCTTGAAAAGCCCTGGGTTGGGGCTGATGGGATGCCTGCCACCATGAAGGACTCTCAGGTGCACAAAGGAGGAGAGGGGGGGCATCAACACCCACCCATCAAGAAACTGGAAATTTCTAGGAGCCCAGGCTCAAGTCAGATGTGTAGCTGGAGTTTATATGACTTCCTGTGCTCCCTCAAATCCCTGGCTTTCAGCTGAGGCAATCCTCATAGCAGAGAATCTGAGGTGGGGACATATGTAAACTTATTAGCTGTTTATCATGTTGCTTTGGGCATAAATATTTTTAGAATTTTCATAGAATATTGGCATTTCCACAAAACAGCATTTTCTAACGAGAAGGTGTTTTCTCAAGGACATTTCAAGCAATCCTGCTGAAAATCATGCAACTGCAAGGTAGTGGGACAGGAGTATATGGAAAACACAAGCCACCCTAGATCTATCTAGTGCCATATGCTATGTTTAATCTTCATTTGCACCCATGTGAATAGCTGCTCCCTGAACTGTAGCTGCTGGGAAATTGAAGAAAATTATTAGATGTATACTAGATTTATACTGAGTTCCACCATCTTCTTCTTGACTCATGGACTCAATTTTTTTTTTTTTTTGAGCAAATCAGCTCATTCATTTAAAACAGATTTTGTGGGTGTTTCTGAACATAGCTAATCTTAGTATCTTTGGCAGGGTGAGGCCTCACCAAATCCACCTACCAGTGCCCCACGCCATTTTGCAGGTATCAAGGCCATCTGAGTGTTCCTGCGTCCTTGCACACACCACCTCTACCCTTCATTTCATAGTGTGAAATCACTTTCCTTATGGACTTCAGCACAGTCCCCCTTTTCCATCCCTCGTTGTAAACAAACAGAAAAAAGCAACCACATACATAAAATAATGATTCTGCCATCAGACCACCAAATGGGCCCCAGAGCAACGTTATGTGCAGCTGGCACCACCAGAGCTGAGCAGTTCCAGGGCTCTATGAATTAAGCAGTGCAGGTGTAGACAGTGGAGGACTGACTTTTTTAAAGAAGGCGTTAAGAGGTTAGCTAACCTAACAAACACAACAAATCCTATTAGTGGTTTTTTTGCTGGGTGTCATAGGAAGGCACAGCCAGAAAGGTGAGAATTTTGTTCTCTTCCGGCTACAGTGTACATTGAAAGGTTGGTCTTGTTAAACCCTCTTGTTCAACAGAGGGGTATGAAGAAGTTTATGTTACCTATGCAAACTTCAATGTCGTGCCCTGATACTTTTCTTTTTCTTCGTACAAGAAATTTCATGAGCTACAAGCAGTGTAAGACCTATACAGAGGCAACACATTTCCCCTATAGCCCTGAGTTCCTTTGCTTTTCAGGATTTTGCTGACAAAGAGGACACAACTCCTTTATGGTGTGGTGACTCTGGAGTGGAAAGTCACCTCTGAAGCATAGAGGCTGGTGAAAGCCCAGCAAAAATACTGCTGTATCATCTGTAGTACACTCAGATCACAGATGTGCCCCTGAAGGTATTGTGAAATCCCTATTTTGGATCTCTGCTGAACTGAACTGCACTTCTGTATTAGCTGCAGTTTCTCAGCAGCATCCTGTTTCTTGTCTGCCAGGAGCTGGTGCAGTACACTGCCTTTTAGGACACTGCACAGTGACAGGGATGGTCAAAGCATGAGTTTTTATTTATTAACTGAGTGATACCCCGTGTAGATAAACTGGATATTTACAAATCTGCATGGATGGGTTGATCAAAAACACTGGGCCTTCCTTCCCTTTGGTTTAGTCTCTGTTAACCAATGAGAGGGAAAAAAAGCTCCAACAAATCAAATCAAAACAAACTGGGCTGCAGCAAAACAAACAAACAAACAAAAAACCAAACCAAACCAAAAAGATGATAAAGTTTTATTGGGCTTTGTATCTCATTTTTTGAGGCTCAACTAGAAAAATACCTGTCCCCTTCTTGTTATTCTAGGCCTGGAAGGAGCCTAACATAGTTGGAGCCCCATGTTCCCTCAAGTTACCTAATGACTTGCAGATTTATTCCAATGCGGTTAAGGGATTTACCTCCTTTCAGAAAATGCTTAGGAAATTATCATCTGATATAGGAGTGGTTCCATGTAATGACATGTGTGAGAGAGAAATATGTCATATGCCCAGGGGCCCAAAACACATCTCCCAGTCATCTAGATGGGTTCTCCCTGATGCATGAAGTTCTGGGGAGGTCCTTGTCATGGATGCCATAGTCATCAAGGAGCAATACTGGAGACGCGCACAAATAAACAGAAATTTGCCCTACTCTCATGGGAATTTCTGTTTCTGCTGTTATAGGCTTAGCATTTGACCTGTGCAGCTTCAACCTTTTCCTTTTAGCATCTGCATGTTTTTAGGGGAAGCTGTGTAGCTGAGCTTTTAAAACAGTATCAGTAGCCACTACCTACACCTGCATCCATCTGCAGTGAATAATAAAAAGACATTGCATTTAGATATAAAAGTGTGTATTTTCCCATGCTGTAACTTGATTGTCTTCCACAGAATTACACAGGGGACAGATCTGGATAAAAGTAAATCCAGTCCAAACTTTTACTCAGGGAAAAACTTATATTGGGATTAATAGGTTGCTTTGGCTTTCTATCCTGCAAAATCAATTAAAAACAGTTATAAAGGAAAAAAATAAAGCACCCCTGGGGTTAATGGGCCCATTTTTTATGGCCTTCTATCATGTATAGTCCTCAACACCTGTTTAAAATGCTATGTAATCTGAAGGCAGCTTCTTTGCATGGGTGCAAATGGAGGTTCCCCTGTCACAGCTGCATATACTTAAAGCATGGTGGGGCAAGTGGCCCTGGTTCTTACTGCTGCCCAAGCACATCACGACTTCCTGAGGGCTTTTCTCTGCTGGCTAACAAAAGGTAAAATAACTCTTGCTACTATTCTAGTTGGTATTCTCAAATGTGAGGTGAACCTTGAGCTGTCTTGTAATAGATGGTATGTGCTAGTTTCTAGGCTCTCACAGGTTAAAATCTGGCTTGAGATGCTGAGATATAGCAGCTGAGGGGGAGGGTGGGGGGTGTCCTGACACAGACAGGATGGGGAACCTACCTTCCTGGGGAGTCCCTGGGTGTAGGTGGCCTTGTGACCTTGGGATACCATAAGGTCTGGGGGTTCTGCTATGTCTGCCTTTGCCTTGGGGATAATTCAGATATTTCTTTGTGACTTGAGAAGTGAAAGCTGCTGGACTGAAACCGGGAGTAGTAGCAGACTGCCTTTGTAACCCTGCTATTTCATGTCCTTTCCTGCCTGGACGGGTGGCAGGTTTGTTGTGGATCGCAGTGGCTCTGATCTGTCCTGCTCTCTGCTTGAGTTAAAACAAACAAACAGCAAAACAAAACCACTTATTTTTTAGTAACATCTAGTGTTGGAGAGTGAAAGGCTTATTTCTGTGATTGTCATGCCTGCTCAAAGGAAACACTGTGGACAGATGCATGTTAAATGTTTGGTTGACTGATCCATATTGTGTGGCTTACTGCCCAGTAAGTGCTGTGGCTGTTTGGAACTGGAGCTCTGAAAGGGTTTTTAAAAATTACGAGAATTTTCCTCCTGTAGTGTTTTTTAGTCTCTGGTCAAAGCACTTGGAGACCTCTTCTGCTTCTAGCATAAGTCTTGTGCCCCATGCTGTGGGAATGCTGATAAAATTATGTTCCTCATTTGTGGAGGTGACTCTGATAAACTTAAATACAAAGCAGTGCAGAGAGCAGACTCTCAGGTTTTTTTCTTGTTTTCCTTTTTTTTTTTTTTTTTTTTTTTCTTTTGCTGAACGTGGGCTTTGTCTGCCTGTCTCACTCCTCTGTCCCTGGCTGCTTTATGGTCTGTGCTTTGCTACTCTGCTTCCTCTAGTACCAATCTCCTAGTCACACACTGCTGCTGCCTTGGGAGGTCCTTGATGATCTTGGAGGTCTTTTCCAATCTTAGTGATCCTGAGGTGGTAGACAACCACGTATGGGTGCACAACCACCAGTTATGCCATGAGGGGGAATAGTGACTCTGGGAAATGGTGTCCCTAGTTGCCCAAAGATGATACGGATATAGGGGCACTGAGCTGGGGACCCACTTGCCATCCTTGCAGCTCCAGGAGAGTGGACAAGAAATCAGTGCTTTCCTGTGTCTTTCTTTCCCCCTCATGTGTCTCGCTGACTCTTTCTATCTCAATCTTTGTAGTGTTTTGCTCCTTTAACTGTTAGGGGTAGGGGGACTTACATTTGTTTTCATTAGATTTGCTATGCCTGTATGAGCCCCGAACTAGGTATGCCTTAGGATGGATGCTTGGGTCTTCTTAGGGCTAGCTAGACCAAATGGTTTTTACTTTTATGAAATATATTATAATCCATAAGGTTAAGAGATATGATGGCTATATCACTTTATGCTATGAGTCTTTTTAAAAGTGATGGAACTCTCTGTAACTTATTATTTGAATGGTGGAACTAGAACTGCATTCTCACCTTTCCTTCCAGGCTTCCTCTTGCCACCCTTTCTTGGCCCGGTAGGTGCTGGGCAGACATACTGTAGAGGTGTTTCCTCAATCAAAGATGTAGGAGAAGAATTTTACGCTTTGGGACATTTGAGAGATTACAAGCATTTTAGATACTATACTCAGCATGGAGGCTGATGGTCTCAGCCTACTTTGCAGCAAATCTTTTGTTGAATTAGCAGTTGTCTTTTGTGAGGTGATATAGGTGGATTACATTTGTGTGTGGGGCTTTATTTATTTATTTTTTACTTGGGGTTGAGGGAAAGAGGCGAGTGTAGAGGAAAAGCAATGACACACAATGTTCTTTTAAAGCAACACTTTGCCCAAATCCGTTCTGTAGGCAGCGAGTGTTTTCTGTTTTATTCTGAATGCATGTATGTGTCAGAACTATGGAAGCCAGACACAGTGATAAGTAAAAAGATCACACAGTTAATTATCTTGGCAAAAAGAAAGAACAGTTTTGTGGCACTAAAACACAGAAGGCATTCTTTGTGGAGGATGCCTGGGATAATCATGTTGCTGGTCTGATGCTGCATTTGGAGTATTGCTTACCCTGTGCATAGAAGGCACTAATGCCGTCTCTTGTCAGGACACTGAATTGAATTACATTATGGGCTTGAAACTCAACCTCCCACCTTGACAAATTGTCTGTGAGCTGAACGTGATTTGAACCACTCCAGTGCAGTTTTGCTCAGCATCACCCCTTGTACCCTATTAATAGAACGTGTTAGCATCAGACAGCTTGGTGAAATAGTAAATATTACAGAGCACATGGCTGGATCATCTCCTTGATTGTAAATAGATTGTGAATAATTGAATAATGCTATAATGGTGAAGAGGATCTGCCTAACATAAAGCACGAATTGTGCTTCTCTGTTCCTGCTCAAACGTTTCAGACTCCTTTTTCTTTGCCATAATTGGACATAATCAGTAACACAGTCGGCAACTGAAGACTGTCTGGTATCAATTCCCATATCCAGGAATCACAACATCTAGATTTTGAAAGAGTTAATGCTCTCTATTAGCTGATTAGTTCAGTTAATTTGTTGTGTCCCATGGTGATTGTAAAGTAAATACAAAGGGTTTCAAAAAACCTTCCTGCAGGCTGTGTGTGTTTTGTATATATGATCCATGCATATGTATATATCTACAAGCTTGCCTGGTAGTTGAAGGTGTTGAGAAACTGCAGTTTTCTCTGACTTCAGAGGAAGCTGTTGGCTCAGGACCTTCTAAAGAAAACTTG
This sequence comes from Megaceryle torquata, assembly GCA_024611175.1. Lineage (NCBI taxonomy): Eukaryota > Metazoa > Chordata > Aves > Coraciiformes > Cerylidae > Megaceryle > Megaceryle torquata. The sequence goes on along the minus strand of JANIJG010009362.1, from coordinate 111,375 downwards.
TCCGAGAATATTTAGTCTGATCCAAGGGGAATGACTTGTTCCATGGAGCAATTCAGAAAGAGAAATTGTGCATGACTTAAAGAATTTGTCTCAGTTTTACTTCTAGATATAGCCCGTATGTCTGTTTTGTTGGCTAATGGAAATGCTTTGGACGGGACTAATCTTCTCCAGGAATGTGACCTCACTTGCAATGACATAGTAAGGACAATACAATCTTCCTTTTTTTCCTCCCTAAATAAAGCTTACCCATGAATGTGTTGCAGTTTTTTCGCTCTAAATTTCAAAATTCATATTGTAGAGGCAAAAGTATGTTCTTTGAAGTGTAGACTAGGTGTGTATTCTCTTGTGACTTTGTTAGTATGGGTTTCTGAAGTATCTCTCTTTCTTTCCCTCCATGCAAGACAGTGTAAGTTACTGGGCTACATTTGTCTAATTGGAGATGCTGAAAACACCATAGAGAGTTTATGCAGTTGCTTAACCCAACGGATGTGGGAGGTAGAAAGGTGTCCTGTTAACAAATGGCTTCCTAGGGTCGAATTTTATTTTAATGTGGAGTCAGACTGAGCTTTGTCAGAACTAGAGAGAGAAACTATTGGGTATGTATTTGGGGTGTATGAAGAAGACAGCCCTTAGTTCCTGAATGTCATCATTGTGATCCCCATGCCAGCACTTCTGCAACTTCAGTGCAAGCTGAAACCCTCTGGTGGGTCAATGCTTTGATACCTGAGCTCCAGGACCATTTGCTTTCTCCTCTGGCCTGATAGGCACCAGCAACTTCTATTGACTTCTATATTAATCTTTGTGATTGCAAACAGGCAGAGACAGCATTTTTCACCCTGTGACAGCTGCAGGGCAGTGCGTGACGATGGGCCCATGCATGGGAGGCACTTGCAGCTTGGTGGGGAACAGCAGTTTGTAACAGTACCATGATTAAAGTGTCAAGTTACTGCTTTTTTGTATTATATGTAGACTGTAAAATATTAACACAGGGTGATTTATCTTCTGTTGGATTCGCTTGACAGTGAACAAGACTGTAACCAATTTGCCTGGAGGAGGGGAACTTGGAATAAACCCTGGAGATTTAGGGAGATCGCTCAGTAGGGAGATGGACAGGCCACCTCATCTGGACAGCCCCTAGCATCCTTCCATGTCCTGGGCAAGTCACTTATGAAATTACTATTAATGGGGCATTTTGTGGTAGCTTTTTAACTGTTGAACCTTAGTGTACTGAAACTTCAAATAACATTTTCCATAGGGCTGTCTTAGACCAGTAAGTTCCATTGCCAGACCAGACTGTAAAACCTCAGTTTGCCTGCACTTTCAGCAACAACCCAGTTGCCTGCAATTTTTTCACTGAAAGTTTTCTGAATGAAAGCTGCCTGCCAGGTTGTTTGTTTTGTTTTCTGTTAGTGTTTTGTTGTTGTTTGGGGCTTTTGTTGTTGTGGGTCTGTTGATTTTTGTTGCTGTTGTTTTTGTGGCTTACTCTAAAATTTGCCTTTAATCCTTTGAGATGTGGAGTGTCGTGAAAATGTGTTTCTTCTGCGCACATGCAATAGCAGCCCCTAGCAGTACTAGGGAAACATCCTAAACCCTGATGGTGACCAGATTGTGAGTGCTGCTGTTTACCTGCTGTGAGCACCGTGTGCATATTTTGTACTCCCGGTTGTTAAATGAGGATATATAAATGCAGCAGCTGAGTAGGGAAGCACCACTGATTGGCAACCAGCATTAGCCAAAGGTCAATGCTAATTACTCTGCCTTGTTTGCATAAAAGGCTTTGAAAGATAGAGAAGAAAGTGTCTGTGGCATTTTCTGCCAACAAATTACTTGGCTGACAGGAGGATGTCACCACTCATCAGTACCGATAGACTGCAAGTTGGTACTTGTGCAATTAAGCAGGATAGAAATATTGCCTCGGAGAGTTAACTTTCTGGGAGTAATTACCATAGGTGTCAACACACACTGATGAAAAGGAAGAGGATGTATTTACTATATATGTGAATTAAAGTTATGAATGATTAGACAGTTGTTTAAAATGATCACCTCTGTCTCTAGCCCATCCTTTTTCCTCATGCTTTTTATGTTTTACTGCTGATTATGCCAGGGTGGGATAGAGGGCCACATCTACACTAATTAGGCTCTGAAGATCAGAGTTTTGACTGTTTCTCATCTAATTGAACCTTGTGAGCTTTAATGAAAGATTTAGGCTTTCTTTTTTTAGCCTTTCCATGTAGACACACCCCTGCAGTTCTGGCAAAGACATTGCAGAGCTGAAGTTGAAGCAGCTGAAACAGTAACACAAGGGAGGTCTGGAGGAGCTAAAGGAAAAACTGACTTTTGGATGAAATCTGAAGACTTGAGGCCCTTAATTAATAAGAGCAGTGGCTTTGGATGTTTCAGATTCTGCATGTCAAACTTCTATTACCAGAGTTTCAGTGGGGGCTAGGGAAACTGGGTTCTGGAAACTAAACCACTTAGGAGTGTCTGTGGATTACCTAAAAGTGGGGTCCATCAGGGCCAGATTTATTTTTTTTTTTTAAGGATATAAAGCATGACTTAAGATGAAAGCCTGTATTCAATACAATCAGTAGGGTGAGGCTTGACTCCAGCAATGAAAATATTGCCAGAAATATGTCGTGGAATGGGCCAGGTCTGGTCTATGTCCACATCACCATTGTGTACCTGTGACTTAGAAGGAACACTGATGAGACTTTGCCTTTGGAGAGCTGGAGTTTCCTCCAGTGTGAATTGTGCAAATTCAGTTATTTAAATCTTTATGCTCTTTTTTTTCTTCTTCCTCTGAATAAATCAAAGTAGAAAATAGCAGTAGCTTCATGAATTTTTCAGTTGAGCTGAAAAATATATATATATTTTTTTCCCCATCTGTCCCTAACTTTTCTGTTATTGCTACATATTCAAACTAGGTGCATGGGGTTCTAAATAGCCTACCTACTTAGTAAGTTATGGCTACTTAGGCAAAGCTGTGTAGAAGCCAAGTGTCCAAACTGTGCTATCACTGAATGACAGATGAGTTCGAGTCCTTCATACTCTTCTGAATGTCACCACTTTTGTGCTTGTCCTCTGCAGAGGATGTGCACGTAAAGTCTAAAACACACACTGAAAATCCCCTCACCAAGCAAAGCAGTGGCTGTAGCCTCACATAAATCAGAGCTTTGCCCTTTGCATAGCAGAAGTACCTGAAATACTTGGAAATCGTACATGGAGACAGAGTTGCATCCTGTTTTCTGAGACAGTACAATTTATCATACATTAGATGATGTGTGTGGGCAAAGGCAATGTTTGGTTATGCAGGGTGATGAATACTTTGCCTTCTGTCCTACTTTGTTGCCCGAGCTTTCATATACTGGGGATCACCCTGTGTTGTTTTCTTCCTTCTCCTGGACATGATGGGGATGGCGTGGCATCTCCTGGAGCTGGGGTGCTTTGGGGTCCTGCCCTGGCAACATGTGAGAAGGGCTTGCTGCACCTGGGCCCCTGCATGTTTCTTCTAGCACTGCAACTACACTGTTCCCCTCTCTCCAAACCAGAGAGCCCATATATCCCATGGGGAAGCAGAGGTGCATCACCTGCTTCTCTGCAGGAACAACTTTGTTTAAATCAGTTGATCTATCAATTAATACCCCATGGACTGCATTTAGGATGATCTAATATAGGCTTAAGTTTTTGGAGTACCCCAAAATTGTCCTACTATGAGCAAATTTCAGTGATGATTCAAATGATCTTTCAATGTCTAAAGAAGCCCTCTCCTGAGAGAAGTGAGAAAAAAGTTGCTGTTCCCTGCAAAACATGCTCTGCTTGGTTGTATAAACTTTCTTTAATCTTTTGTTTTGTAATTATAGTTATCAGATATAAATATTTGGAAATCAAACTCGCACACTTAAGTTGTAGGACAGTGTGGTGAGCTGAATGGTTAATTCAGTGTCAAAAATCATCAGATGGTAGAGCATAGAGGTTGAGAAATGGGAGTCTTAAGCATAAGCTTGGAACTTTGTCAGAAGTATGAGGGCACAGTTATCAGAATGTGAGTAAATGGATATCTATTAAAAATGTCAGAAAGAGAATGGGGGTGGAGTACAAATCTCGTGGGATTGAGTTGGCAGTAAGAAAAGCACTGAGGAAAGCAAATATGTCAAAAGCACTGGGGTTAGAGATCACTACCTTGATAGAGTTGAGGAACTTCTTTACACCCATAGTTTGCATAGTGTTTTCAGTTTTGACTGTGCTATAGCTTGCTAAAGACTTCCAAAATCCCTTGTTTGCACTTTGATGTTTGGTCTTCTGATAAAAAGAAAGAAGAGAGAAAAGAGTTTACAACAAATGATAATTTCAAGATGGAAAACTTTTTGTTAATTGCTAACTCATGCATAAGATAGATGTATGTCGAGCTTTATCAAGGGACTTGAAATAAAAGGTGTTACTGATGGCACGCTTATTTTCATATTTGATTAGCAAGCACACAAAAAACTTACTAAAGAGCAAAACTCTGCAGGGGAGCCATTCCTCTCCACCTTATGCTATCATTTGTCACTCAGTGATGTTAGATTGAAAGCAGCATGGCTGCAGCTCAGCTATTATCTGCAGCCACTTAAGGGCCAACAGTTTCAATTTTAAAACCTTTTACATTTTTGTGGGTTTCAGTAACACATCTTCATCCATGGCTGCTCAGATTTTTAAGTCTGAATGTAGGAGAAATGGAAACCAATCTTTAGTGTGTGTCTTGAAGAGTTCCCAGCAAAAGGGAATACTTCAGTGTGTTGAGTTTGGGTTTTTTATTTGGGTTGGTGTTGTGGTGGGGTTTTTTTTTTTTTAATTTGGAGTAGAATTGGGGAATTAAGATGGCACTGAGTGACCAGGAAACATGGTGATGGAAGCAGCCTGAAGTGTCTGCTACAACTACTTGCATTATTGTGAAACCACTTTCATTCTTTCACCTCTGTAAATGTAGCAATACTTTTGATTAGCTAAACCAATAAAATATAGGATGTCAGTGGGAACAAAAAGACTTCATTAGAGGGAGACCATTACAAAATTAATACCATTGTTTATCCCAGATTTTCTTTTTTTCATATTATATAGTAAGTCTCAGTTAATCCTATACAGTAATAGCTGATGGGGTATATGGGTGGAGGGTTGCCTGCCCATAACCTTGCGTGTCTGTATTTGATGGAGGCTGAAGGCAATCCAGCTGTGTTGCCATTTCCTGTGCTTCCATTTGTCCTTAGCCTATCATGGCACACACTGAGCAATCACACCAAACAGCAGAATACTTTTTTATTGAGCAGAAACAATTGCTAAGAATGTGTTGATTTGGATTTGAACTGTCCCATAGCATGGACTATTTCAGTGTGCCATAATGAAACTTATGAAGAGTTCATTACACTGGCAGTTGAGTGGGCATAATGAGGAAATATTGTATAGTTATATATTTGAGGTTAGAAAGCAATTTGCAGAAAGATCTCAGATGTATGTTTGACACTTACAGAGAATGGGAGACCTGGCAAGGTAAACCTGTTGGGATCAAAACAATTTTCATAAACAAGCAAGTCCTGAAATATTTTTATACTGACAGAGATAAAAATCAGCTAAGAGAAGAACGATTGATTTGGCCTTCAGGTAGTTGCCCAGTGGTACATATCTTTCCTTGTAAGACCAAGTAAGCCTTCAAGGCAAAGGATACAGGCAATGCTTTTACTGTAAGCAATGCCCTTAATGTATAGAGTGGGAACTGGGTAAAGTAGAAAGAGGATAAAATATCAGAAATGGTTTTACAGAAACAGTTGTGCAGCTCAAACTTCTTTTTCCTGATAGAAAACTTCTCTTGGTTTATTTTGTGGGTGGTTTTTTTTTTTTTGTTTGTTTGTTTGTTCATTTGTTTTGGGTTTTGGGGTTTTTTTTGTGTTTTGTTTGTTTGTTTGTATTTTTGGGGTTTTTTTCTGATGTTTACTCTAGGAGAAGAAAGATGGCCTTGATATCAAGAAAACAACCAAAATGTCATAATAAAACAGTCATCTAGTGATGTATGGGAGTTACTTTGTGTAAATAACACTAAAGGAATGTCTGAGTATGTACATTTGGTTTACAGAGCCCGCAGGTTTGCTCTGAGAAGAAAATTCCTTTGCTTTTTCTAGCGCACCTTGCTCTTTTGAGAGATAATCTGGATGATCTAAAAAGCATTTTAAATCTGGCCATTGGCTGATTGCAGTGAGAACTGATCCTAGGGGGGAATACTTGAGGACAGCAATGGTTTAGATCTTTCCCTGACAGTACTATATGGTTGAAAGAGTGGAGGAGGTACCTGTCTATTGCCTTGTCTGGAAACCCTCCTCCTCCACCGTACTTCACAGTTTTTGTTCTTTCTGAAACATGAGAACAGCTTGCATCCTGAGAAGCAAAAGGGAACTTAAGTTTAACTTTCTTTACATGTCAGCAACTGTGAAATTATGAGACTAAAATTAATAATATGTATTAAAAATTAATTAACTACGCATTAGAGAAAAGGCCTACCTAGATGGTGGAGCTGTATTCACTGAGAGCAAACAGAAAGTCTCTGAATTTATTGGAGACTTATTTTCAATCCCCTTTGATACACTTCAACTGCGTTGGTGTGCGTTCCCCAGCTGCAGATCTCCCCAGCCTGCTGGGTAGGTTCCTGCAGAACAGTGACATCTTCTGGAGTAACTGCAGCTCCCCGGCAGTGCTCGATGCCCAGCCTGAAGTCACTCTTTCAGACAGAAAGCTAGAAGTACAGAGTGATGAAAACATTAATTTGTTTTTGAATATGGGAGAAAGATCAATGTAGTTTAGATACTCATTCAGTATAACCTTAGACCTTATAACCACATTACTCTCAGTTAAGAAGTATTGGTGAGTTACAATATATTAAAAATCAGAAACTTTCAATCAGAGGCTTCTTCTTTACAGAGAAAGTGAAACATCATTGAAATGGAAAACTTAATAAAACAAAACTTGAGACACTGAATTTCTTTTTTCCTCTCTCTGCTTTTGTCCTCTGAGAAGACAGAAAATGACCATCTGCTGCTACAGCCCTGGTGTTTTGGTGGTTTTATACTGCATAAGTGTACTTAGAGCTGCTGCTTCTGCCACTAAGTCTGGCCAGAGTTGTCCACAGGAGGTGGTGAGGAGATTACTATGAAACCCTGCAGAAAATAGCTTGCTGCCTGGACTTTTCTTGCCAGGAAAGGGATCTCGCCACAATAGGTGTAGGGGTTTCTCTAACCTGAGAGCAGAGCCTCTCAAAGGTGACTCAGGATGCTGACTTAAAACCAGAATTGTTCTAGGGTTGCATGGTCCAAAGTGTGTGTGTATGTGTGCTGGCGGTTTAGGTAAAGGGGGGGAGAGGGCTTTATCTTGTTTTTATAAACCACTAGACTGACTACTTTGAAATGGTTGCAGTGACTCCAGAATTATCTTTAAATTGGAATTTTATGTCACTGTGTTCAAAACAAACAATCTCCACATAATTTTTTCTTTTTTTTTTTTTTCAACATCTGAGTTTGATTTCCTGTATGGTTTGGTGTTTTTTTGTGTCAGCTTGAGCTGTTGTGCTTTTGGCTTCACTGCTTCTGAGGATGCAGTAATCTCTTTCACTGTAGGGAGCACAAAATCCTTAGTACTGTGGTGGGTTAGAGATCTCTCTTATTGCCTCTGCTGCACTGGACTTGATCAAACAGGAAAAGTCATTTAAAAAAAAACAAAACAAAAAACCCAAAATGCCTACTACACTAAAAAGCAACCCCGATGCAAAAGTCTCTTCTTTTGTGAATTTCTGTGAATCGATATGTAAGTAGTCTAGAAGCCAAAATGAGTCAAACATTGATGATGACTGTGGAAGGAGCCTGCGCTAGTGAGGCAGCCACATGCTGCTTGATCAAGCTGCCTTCATCCCAAGGAAGGCAACCCAAAACCCACTTCTTTATGCTGCTGCTTTGAGATTTACTGGCTTGTGCTCTACTGTATCATTTAGGCTAAAGCTACACTAATCACTAATGTTTTAAAGTGTATTCAAGCCTCTAATTACCTGAAATTAAGACAATATTTAGATAGATTGTTATCATGGTTTAAAATTCTCATGGAATGGCACTGAAGCTTTTGTGATATTATTCTTTTTATTAATATGAAAAATATAAATTTGAGACATTAAAAATGTAACCTCATCTCTCTCCCTTTGCAGGGCTACAATCTGATGTTAACAGGTTTTACATGTAGCAGTGAAGGGGGGGGGGGTGAAATAGCACAACATTCTGCTGCTTTTCAGTGACACTATGCTTTTATGTACTTCCTTTCAGCCTGATACTATTAAATCCTACAATATTCAGCCAAAAAAAACCCCTAAACGCCATCAGTAAAAATAATTACTAGTAATGTTACAAGAAAGCTAGCTTTAGATAGGGGGCTCTTCAGCCTTTTTTCTGTTTTGTCCAAACTCTGCATCTGTGGCCACAGAAATAATCCTTGTGTGGTTTCATGGTACAGGATGCTGAGAACATCTCAAGAGGCACAGAAAAGAAATATTTCTACTGTTTGCTCTTGAACATTCCTCTCAGGGATCCTTCTCACAAAACCCACTGTACATACAGATAAGGATATGTGGTGTGAGCTCTAGAGCAGGTAGATCCCAGAGAAAAGTGACAAAATTCAGGGTAGGATGGGGAAAGAAATTTTATGTGCTTTTTTTTTTTTATGTTACATGTACTTAGAGCACAGGAACAGGGAGTCTACATTTCTTTCGCTACTAGAAACCTATATGCCCTTACAACTACTTTAAAAAATAGAAGACAGATATTTGAACTTCTTGCAAGGTTTATTAGGGCAATGGCCTTAAAAAAAGTCTACCTTAATGACTTGCTTGAGGTTACACAAAAAACTGCTGGCAAACTTTGGAGCTGAGGCCTGGTGGTACAATGCTTCTGTACTGAAGGGGATTTGAGACCCTCCTTCCTTCTTAACTGGTGTTTGATGTAGAAAACTGGAATACTGTGTTTGCATACACAGTGGCTGCATAATGTTATGCAACTTGTACTGAGCAATTGACTATCACTACACACACTGAGAAGTGGCAAAATTGGAAACAGAGGTATAATACTGTTCTTTCAAAAGTAGGTATGGTGGGAATAGTTATGTTTAATCCTAGAGGACTGCAGGTCTTTTGTGATGTTTTAGCTTTTGGGATTACTTCATTAAAATCCTGCTTCCATGGAATGGCAGCATTTTGAGTTATGTCATGAGAATGGTTAGCAAAGGTTAAGAATAGAGACGGTTTATAATACTGATGTCCTCCATATAGCTATAGGTAGTTAATAAACATTAGATCTTATTTCTCAAAGAAAAAATGGGTTTTTTTCATCTGTGTGATTATACTGTAAGTAACAGATTGTTATCCATGACTTTAGTGTTTAATGTAACCATTCATTAGGTTTAATAAAATATGTTTGTGTACTGTGTGATTGACAGCATCTAGTAGGCTGCATTAAGATAAACAAAGGAATTTCACACTCAGCTGGAGATATCAGATGAATCTTAATAATTAGACCCAACATTCAGAATGTCCAATTCACCTTGAAAGGATATCAGAGCAAACTATGAATTCTACAAACTGCTGATACACAGTCAAACTTCAATTCTTTGTGTGAAGTGTCCAAAGTGCTTCAATTCTGTGTAAATCAAAACACACCAAAAACTCTTATGAAATTATATGATCCATCTACAGTGACTTCTTCCAACCATCATTTTGTATCAGTGTCGTTCATCTGGAAAAGCCTTTGCTAGCATTTGGTCTTTTGTCTTTTCCAAGCACAAGGTCTTGATACAAATGCTGCAAAGCAGGCTTCCCATTGACCAGGTCAGGCAGCTATCAGTAATCTCTTCTGGATGACTTCACATTCACTTTAATTATGCATTTTTAGAAGCATGTGTTCAATACATATAGAACTTCCTAAAACAGCTCAGCATTTTGATCAGGTTGCAGGTCTGAATCATTAGAATACAAACTCTGAAACAGTAACTTTTAAACATTTCATTTTTGAAGGATGATAGTGTGTAAGTGCCCTCCCTGAAGATTTTTTTTTTCTACCCATGATTAATTTGCTTGCATTTGCTTTAATCTGTTGCCATGTGCAGCAAAAAGATAAATTGTGTTTACATTACCCTGGTCCCTCCCTCCATTTCCAAAACAACTGCTTTTATGCACTTCAGGCAGCTTGAATCAGGCCTAATTACCAAGTCTTACATCTGCTTTCAATCTATGGGCTAGCACACAAGGTTGCCCTTGTATTTAGGCTTACACTGTTGTTTCACTTGTTTGTTTATGTTTTGCTTTAAAAATGTAGATGTGTAAACATCCACAAGGACAACAATGTCCTAACATCCGACATCCATCACACAGCAGCTAAGAAGAAATTCCACTTCCATGCTTTGCTGTCTTCTCAAGACACTTGAGCTCTGTCAGGACAGGCACCAAGCTGTGGACTAATTAAACTCATTGAAGCCATAGTAGAGCTTATTAATGTTACTCTGTTTTTGTTTAAATTCATATCAGCTGTCTTTGGCTATCAAGGAGGAACACAACTGCCTAAGGACTTGAATAAAAGGTTCCCTTTTCACATTTCAGGTTGGCTTCCTCTGTGCTGCAAAAAGAAAATTTGCTGAAGTAAAAAATAATATAATAGGGAGGAAAGATCAGTCTGCTTATTTTTGCTTTCTTGGATGATGCCTTGGTCTCACTTTTCCATAAAAAGTTCATGCATCCTTGAAGTTCATGTCTGTACTGCAGATAAGAAGACAAAAATCATGGTAAGGCAAAAGAGTGCACTTTGCTGTGAAATGGATACATGAAATCCTTGAAGGTAATGGGGGGAAGAAAAGCTTTAATTTTTTTCAGCTTTTAATTTTATGAAAAGTTTTAACAGAATACCAGGACTAAGAGCCAAAATACTGAAGCAGAAGTCTCACAATGGATTGAAGTTCTGGATTTTATCATTTCTACTCATTGCTTGGTAGCCTCTTAGTCTTGCTGAGCACTTAATTCTTAATTCTGAGCATTTGCCCATCACAGGTCAGTGTTGGGCTGTGCAAGGGCTAGTTACCTGGCTCTGCTCCCTGTGGGTGAGGAGCATGAGCCCTGCAGTGGTTTGAGAATTCAACAGGGAGGTGAGGAAGGGGAGAGACTGAGGCAAAAACAGGAGCCCTGTTTTCAAAAGTTCGTTTTGTCTCTGAAAACACGGGTGATAGGCACCCCTATAATTTGGTTGAAAGTAGTAAGATGCAACTTCCTAGTGGTTTATTATGTTTGTTTAGTCACTTATTGGCAACACAGCCTTCTTAAGTGTGTGCTGAATCTCTTTACCCCATCCTGGTATTTCTTTGTTATTTTTCTTGAACAGGGAATATATGGGTGAGTGAAAGCACGTAAAATACATACAGGTTTAAGGACAGGATTGCTTTGTGTCTTATGATAGCTCACATAACTTTTTTTTTTTTTTTTTGGCTGTGATGTTTGACAATAAGGATAAGAATTCTTTACTAAGGAAAAAACAGCAGATAACTGTTCTTATGGTCAGCTGATGTTCTTCAGGTATCCTGGAATAATGCATAAAACAGTAAAAAACTGTTTTGGAGAATTTCTGTATTAAAAGGTTTAAGTAGATGGATGGTAGAATTAGCCTTATAGAGGTAATGATTATTTAGAAGGAGCAAAATTGTGATAAGTCAACTTTATGCATGAAGGAAATTCTAAAATTTATTTAGTAGAAAACCAGGATCATATGATATGCCTTCTATGGCAGGTGGCATTGGTGGTTGGGAAGTCCAGGAAATTTGTTTTCTTTCAGGAAAAGTTCAGAAATAAGAACCCAAAAAAAAATCTCAGGTTTTATATATGGTCCAGATCAAGATATTCAGCAATTGTTTGTTTGTTTCTGTAAGCTATTTTTTTAGCCTTGGTAACAAAAATTAGGTGGGATGAATCTGGGGTGTAATACTTTATCTTGTCTCCCTATATATAATCATAGGAGAAAGGGGTAAACAGATCCCAAGGTGGGATCTCCATCATAAAATGCTGTGAGTTTTCTGTGTGCTGCAATTATCCAAAATAATTGTATGCCTAATGAAGTATGTATAGATTGCATACAGGTGCAGTATCAAACTCAAAATGAAACACCATTTCTTCTTTAGAAATTCTTAGCTTCCCTTCATAGTTGAAGGTGTACAGCCTTGGAGGGCATTTTAATGCTAGTGTCGGTCTCCTGTGATCGCTTGATGTCATTGCAAACAACAGTGCTAATATTCTTCCAAACTTTTGAACTATTTGTGGGGTTTTATGCATATAATTATTGTTATTATTATTACAGAGTACATCTGCTATGGACACAGATCTCCTATGTGTGTTTTGTGTTGTGGGGTGACTTTTGCTATGTAATAAGACTGTATAAAATGGAGAAGGCTCCTCTGCTCCATTTAAATGTCACTGTATCTTAACATTAATTTCCTTAATTTCCTCAATGACTTAAGTACTTCAATTAAACAAGAAAGCTGTTCTAACACAAGTGAGGAAATCTAGAGTTAAAGCTGCTACTCTACTCTTAATTCACCTGGTGGTGCATAGGCACTCTATTAAGAAAGCCACAGAACAGCAGGTGAGCTTTTATCTTATGTTTCTGCAATGTATATACCATATGTGCTACACAGTTCACTGCATTTGCTATGTATGATCACCCACTGCTTTGGACCCCTGCTGTACCAGGGTACAACCAGCTGATGTAAGGGGATGGGGAATGACTGCCTGATTAATATATTCCTGTTTTTCTTGATGATCTCTCTGCTCGCAGTACATTCTTTTAGTGGAATGGGACCAAAAAGCATTCTCCCCACTCTGCACCCAGTCTTCTGTTCTTTCACTCTTTTCCTTCTGTAATGTATGAAGTCTTGTTGTGGTCTTCTGTTGATTAGAAACAGAAGCCCTTTCCTCAAGCAGTAAATACGTGCAAGTCTTTTAGCTTTCCCAAATTATTTTTATGGTTGAAGAGATTAGTCCTGGAGTGTGCCAGCTTTCACATTGTGGAATGCCACTGCAATGATGAACAGGGAATGTCAATAGCTGCCTGGTAGCTTTCCAGGATATAGGGTCTTAATCTTCAGTAATATGCTTCCTTACAATGTTGTTTAGACCACAGTAGATGTATGTGAGACTGTTTAAGTCTGACTCTCCAGCCTTGGTGCCCTGTCAGCCTGAACCCTCAAAAAATAGCTGACCAAGTGTGTTTTCTCTCATGCTGCCCCAACCCCAGGGCTGTAAAATGCTTTAAGACACACAAGTGAAGGTTGCCTCCCTGCCATGTGCAGGGAACCGGCAAAGCCATTACATTTCCATGGTGCTCTGTGTTGCTTCTTTCTAAGTTGCTTTGACTCCATCTTTTGAGACAGCAAGAGAAAAGGAGAGCAGAAGGTAAAGTCAGAGTAATTCTTCTGACTGCGCACATTGGGAACTGGCTGTGAAATCTGTGTAGACATACTGTAAACTGCAGTTACCCTCATTTTGAAAATGCATTGATCAAAGGGACTCTGTCAGTATCTGATTAAGGGCCATGTAAGAGTACTGAAGACATTTCCTTCTGGTTAACAGCTCTGATTACAGGGGGCTCCTGGGGTGAATTTTCCTGCTAGCAGACAGGCTTGTCTCCAGGCTCCACCTGACGCTATAGGGTTTCTCAATGGCATGGCTTCCTGTTGTTGAAGGCTACTATTCATTCACAGCTTGTAAATCAGTGGCTTGTAAATCAGTGGATGAAAAAACTACTGTTAGAGAAATGTTCCTCAGCAAATTCCTCTCCCTCCCCCAGATATTTGTTTTCCCAGGGCATATAGTCCATGATTGTGGAAAAATATTTTAAAATTCAACATGTGTAACTAATGATAGAGGTGGAAATGAAGGACCATACTTTCTTTATTACCTGAGAAATTTGCTGTAACTATTTTTGATATTTTTGTTGTTGTTTTTGTTAGGATTGTGTTTGGTTTATAGAAGAGCCAAACTGACATTTTCAATGCTAACAAAAAATAGACTTGCATATCTTTATGTCAGTAATCAGAATGACTGAAGGCTTAGTGTAAGCAAGAAGTAGTAGAGGGATTTGGAGTTGCTTAGTACTGATTTCCTGCATACATGATTGAAATAGTGTTACAAAGTTCTACCCTGATGAATGCATCCAGGTGACTATCAGCAGCTGCTACTACTGCAAAGAGCACAATACATCCAGCAAAAATATCTCACAGGGGCTAGAGAGCGCCAGGAATCTACAGTAATTAGAGTACAACATTTGGTAGCCAAACTTCAAGAGACATGCACATTTAGAAATATAACAAGCTCAAACTGAATTACCGCCAGACGTGCTGCTTATCTCATGTAACACTGAGAAATGTGTTGTGCATGGCAATTTTATTATTAACTCTTTTTCTGTGTAAGACATCAGGCAAAGTTGTCTGCTGTCCTGTGTGGTTTGTGGTGCTCTTGCCCACTTATGGGGCCAGATTTTAAATATTCTTGGAATACCACTGACCTGAGTGCAGCCCTCAACAATGTGCAAAGGTGATCTCGGGGTCCTCTGCTTTACTGAAGCAGTCATCAGGGTCCAGCAGAGCCTCCCCGCCACTCAGTCCAGATAAGCTCAGACTTTTATTCTGACCAAATCTAGAGCTGCCTTCTTCCACCAACCAGTGCAACCCTGCATCAGGCCAAAGAAACTGAACCTCTGCAGTCAGTCAGTTAGTGATGCAGATAAAATCCTCTGCAGGTCTTGAACAAAATTTGCAGCTGGTGTTTTCTCTGCTTTATTCTTTTATGTGTAGAATAGTCCAATATAGTTAAAAATTAAAATTCTTAATATCTAAGCTCATTTAATATGCACCAGACAGTTTTGTTTGTACTAAACCCAAACATTTGCTCTGGAGAAGGTGAATGACTGGAGAAGGGCCATCAGAGGGGGGTGTGAGATGCTGCTGTAGTCATGTCTCAGAAAGAATTGGTGTGGTGTGTTTTTTGTTTTTTGGTTTTGGTTTTTTTTTTTGTAGGGGGAAGAACAGATAAAGAAGACATTGTGAACTAATGAACTAGCTGAGGCAAGAATTGAGTGAGCAGATGAAAAATATTAAAGATTGGTGTAAGAAAGGAAAAAAGTTTGAAAAAATAATATAGCTTTTATTTGCTTAAAAGCTAATATATATGACTTAATTTCCTAAAGAACGGTGTGGTGATGGGGGATAATGTCTACAATTTCTGTTCCTGGTGATTGTCATGTGTCTCAGACATTTTCCTGCATCAGAGTTTTCAAGTGCATGCTTTAAACTTGAAATAAATTAAAACCTTCTAAGGAAAGTAGGTTGCTGTTTAAAAATAAACTCACTGAGTTGAAA
>JANIJG010009362.1:76964-88717 GCA_024611175.1 Megaceryle torquata | reverse complement strand
TTGTGTTGGGGGGGGATTTATTAAGCTTGAAAAACAAGAAAAGGAGGGTTTGTTTTTTTGTTGCCCCCCCCCCCCCCCCCCCAAGTACAATTTAAGATCTGGTAACATCTATGGTTAAATGATACCTCACCTTGCCTCCCACATCTGGCCCTTTTCTTAGAGGCCTCGATGCAAAAGAATAGCATGTCTGTTCCATGTGCCTTGCTTTAGACTTGAGATCTGTGGCATAATTCAGACCCAATTTGATAAGATGCAGACACAAATTCAATCTGCTGTAACTAAACCCTGCTATTTATAAATCTCTTGATGATACTGACACTCTAAACCTCTATTTATTTATTTATTTTCTCTCTGTGATATATGGGGTAGAATGAGGTCTGGTGTGAATGCCAGTTAAACTGCAGTATGATGCCTTGGGTCATGTGCTGGGGGCACTGACCCATTTACTCATTTAATCCCCAACTCCTGCCAAGTGGCCCAGTTTGTGTTGGACTACTGTCAAACTGGAGAAAATCTAAAGTGCTGTTTTGGAGGTGCTAGCTATGAGTGTTGAGCAGCTCACATGGAAATGGGTGATGGAGTCCACAGCAAGAGGGGCTAAAGCCCCTTTTTCTGCTTCTCTTCTATATTTCCTTATCCTTGCCTGAGAAGGAACATCTATTTCTCCCTGAGGTCTTTTTGCCTACTGCCTATAGATACTTTTTTCTTTTTATATTTACATTGAATCAACACACATTTCTCTTTCATTTTGTCCATGTACTTCATTTTTATGTAATTAAATAGTTCTTTTTAATTTGCACTTTAAATATCCAGCTTTAATATCCAGATTTTTAAATTTTTTTTTTAATGGGAGGGCCTCCACACTCATTCAAGGTGTGGACTATATGACTTTGGAATAACTGGGGAAGCCTTTCAGGACATTAAAGCTCTTCCTGCTTTGAATAAATTTACAGATAGTGTTCTGTTCTGGATCTTGACACAATACAGTATTTAGCAGCTCTTTAGGAACAGCTATGTGAAAAATACAGAGAATAAAATATTTTGAAATTAAATATTCCAAATTTTTACTTTCACAATTTTTTTATTGTTCAATTTTCATGCTCATCTGACTTCTTTAGCCATTCTAGTGGCTGTGCAGCACCAGATGTGATGAGTCCTCCTCTCTCCCTTTACCATTTGACAAAGTCACTGTCTCCTGACTTATCTCTGCAAATAGCATTCAGACTTCCTGATGCAATGCTCTTGTTCAAACGTTCACCAGCTCTCATGGCTTTTGGCCTCAGTGAAATTTTCCCTTACCTCCCCCTCCTTTGCTTCTCCCCCCTTCCACCTCCAGTCTAAAGCCATATGGATTTCTTCACTCTGAGCACTAACCTTTGATGAATATGCCCTTTATGGCTGTTCACTCCCAACACTGCAAGAAGCAAGACTGATTTTTTGCAACTGGTTTATTTCATATCATAAAATCATCCTGGGTAAGTAAGGATCACAGAAGTTCTGCATCTGAAAGTTGTTTTTTACCCAGTGAACAAGTTCACCAAAGTTAATCTCTTCATAGAGCCCAAACCATTCCTTATTAACAAGAACCATGTGCGTATCAAATACCACAGGTCCTGATGAAAATACTTTGATGCTACAAATATAGAACATCTTCAGATTAAATGTGACTGTGGATCCTTGCAAGGACTTGCTTCATGTCCAGACTGTGACAGTCTGGATCCGATACTGCCTTGGCTGTCCTGCTCCTCATGTCTGCTTGTGTGTTGCCAGCTCGCAACGGAGGTAGCCAACCCCTATAGGACACCCACTTTGCACAGCAGTCAGGACCCCTCTGAGCACTGTGGAGAGTGGGGAAGTTCCCACTCACTTTACACTCAGCTGTTCTCAGAAGGATCGGAAGAAGTGGAGGTGTGGGACAGAAAAGGGGTTTTGGAGATCAGCATCAAAGTTCTGCGCTGGGAGACAGGAGCAGGTGGCAGCTCAGTTCCTAGTGTTTCATTTCCTTTGCATAGGGGCTTTACACTGTATGCAGTTCCAAGCTATCACCCCAGCAAAGATCTCGAGAACTCACTTTCTCAAGTCAAGTATGTGAAGCACATATTTTTTTGGCTAACACATTGCAACTGGAGGCCAGAAAAGATACCAATGGTTTTGGAAATAACTGAGAAAATGTTTTATACATAATCTAAATTTGAGGCTGTATTAATGCTGATTTCATCGCTTGCAATGTCACTCAGCTTTATTTCCCATTCAGAGTGTAAAGCTGTGAAACTTGCTGTCAAACTGGAATGATTGTTTGAAGGAGTTCAATAATCTACCCATGTTTTATGGGAACTGGACAGGGACTGGGGGAAGGCTGGAACAAAATCCACTTGAACCAGGAGAGTGGGGGAGGAAATCGCAACTGCAAGCAGACCATATGCTGTGGCTGGCAGGTAAATGTGCAGGATTTTTCTGCATTTATAACCAAGATTGTTTAGGTCTGCTTTGTTACTTTCTATAGCATTGCAATGAGCACATAGCTTTACAAGTTCACCATTTGTGCATCTGTGTGTTTATATGAAAAGTTCTGACTTTATTTCTTGCACTAATTATTCTTTCACAACTAAGGACAGTTCTGACACTTATCTCTGTGTAAAAAAAAAAAAAAAAAAAAAGCTATCCCAATTTATATCACTTCTAATAATAAGACACAAGAGAAATCCATGCCAAATAGATCCCTGCATACTGATCTGCTTTCCATTTGTTTCCTTAGCATTGCATGGGGTGAATTCCATAGTTACTGTCCTTAGACATCAGAGGCTAAAATAACTGTGTGTGTAAAAAATTAAGAATTAGGGATGAATCCTCAGATGTATTACAGTAAAAGAGGCACTGAGGATTTCCAGATGTTTTTCTCCTTATGCAGGGATCTCAATAACAGTATAAGTTCTACTGATTGTTATGTATGTGTACTGTCACCCTGAAGGCTCTTCCCAAAAGACCCATGTTACCAGCACACAGACTGTTTGGTTCAGCTTGTGTGCTCCATGCTGCAAAGGTGGTGGTGATGGTGGGGGACATGCATACAGCACTGGCTTTACTTGCACTATATTGAACTTAGAGTCAGTTTTGTTTCCCCTTACACCTCCACTGTTACTTCTACCCTCCTCCTTCTCACTGCCTCCTGACACTATCTGTCCATCTAAAGGAAAGCAGCAGGTTACCTACAGGTTCTTAACCAGGATCTGCCATACTGCAATGTCACAGCTCTTGTTTTGTAGTTATACTGTGTTCATCTGTGCTTTATTTAGGGGTTTTCTTGCCAATAAGCAGGGGTTATTGTTCTCCCCTGCTCCCTTGCTACGTGCCTTCTACAGCAGCTGGTGCACTTGGGCAGTTCAGGTTCCAGGAGCTCCACCTGGAAGCCATCCTGCTGCTCTCCCCCTGCCCACCCTGAAAGGTGTAATACTGTAATAGTTTACACGTGCATTTCAATTATCTCTTCCCTGGTTTCAAGCTATGTTATATCTATCATTATGCAATAGCAGATTCAGATATAACATCAAGACTACATTAAAGCCCTGCTTGATTGATCTCTTACAAAGATTAAGGTTGCAGACATTTTCCACCCTAACTCAAATAGTGTACACTGGCTCTGATTATTCTCTATTCCACACCAGTATAAATCTGAACTGGTGGACTTATGCAGATGCAAGGAGAAATCAGATGTGCTAGCCTGGCCTTTTGATGTCACCAGCTGCCTGCTCAGGTTTGCATGTATTGCTGCAGAGGAAAAACAGGAGTTCTTTTCGTAACTAATCACTCCAGTTCAATAATTAATCTAAGAGTGCACAATCTATGTCATAGCTGGAATTATTGTGCCAGGTTTCATCACTCTACTTTCATTTGTATCTCCCTTGTAACTGGATGTGACAGGGAAAACAATCAGTGGGTTGCTTAACCAAAATGTTAAGATGGAAAACACATTTAGTTCTAGGTGCTAGACATTTTTCCAGAGGGGAGAGGAGTGGGCATGGAAGCTTTGAACCAATGATACTCACTTTAACACTGCTTTTTTTTTTTATATTGGTGTACCATTAGCAAAGCCCTTCCAAGCTCATTCAAATATTTATTTTTCTACCACTCAAGATTTTTTTATTTTTATTTTTCTATCACTGCCATCTGCTACAAAAGGGCGTATTCTCCAGTAGTAGACAAGTAGAGCATGTTTTATTGAGTGCCTTGGTTCAAACCCTCCAAAGCATTGTGCTTCAGGTTGTACTTTGGATGGAGCTCATGGCTGGGTCCTCCTGGGTTGCAGGGTGCAGCCACCTCTGCTGTTTGACTTTGGGCTGTCCAGTTGCCTTTCTAAAACCAGTTTCTTTTCTCTGTAAGTGGGGGAGGGTGGGGAAGAGCCTGTAGCTATTGCTGGTCACTTGGATACATACCTTAATGCAAAGAGGAGGAGATCAATGCTTTGGTACTACTAATTGGTAGGTCCTGTTCTAGGAGCTGGTATTTCTTGTCAGCTTTCTTTCTGTTGATTCGACTGCTTCACCTCAGCTTCTCTGTATGCTGCTTTGAAGGTGGCTCTCCTAGCTAGCTTGGACTGCAGCCACTTCATGCTTCTCATTGAACTTGAGGTAGAGAACCAAAAAGTAATTGGACCAGAGAAAGTAAATAAGAGGTCTTCTTCCAAAGCCCCCTCATGTAAACTCTAAATGCGGACTGCAGGAGGACATCTGGTACTTGAGCCTTACTGACTGAATTCCACACCTAGTAGAGGTGTTTAATGTCTTAAACAGATATAAGAACTGGCAGTATATGCTGCATGGAGCTAACTTGTAAATGTGCATCGGAGGTTTTCAAAGGCTGCCTGCTAAATCCTTTTTTTCCCCTCCAGGAGATTAAATAGAAAAACATGTAAATTCTATATAATGTCTGTTTTAAAAAGGAGCGAGGGACCAACCTGTATCAAGATTGGGACAACTCTATACATGCCCAAAAATATAAACATTATCCTATGTAGGATTTTTTCTCTCTGAATATAAAACTAGAAAAGACCAGGGAACTGCAGCTCTTGCAGCTTGGGCCACAGCTGGCCATGAGCTTTTAGACCCACAAGTTATATTTGAGTTGTAGATGTTTGGAATAACACTTGTTTTGAAACTTGGATACTGAGGGTTGCAGGAGCTTTTGATCTAGTGACCGATTTGTTGCTATACTGGTAAGTGAACATAAGAATGTCTGCCTCCCTGAGCAGCTCTCCCTCATCATGTACCTTTACTCCCTGTCTTTTCTGATTCATATTTCAAACCATAAATCTTCCAGAAAGGTGCCCTCTATAGGTTATCTTATAGAGCGGTAATTTACTCCACAAATGTTCTCCCAAGTACTTTTCTGTCAGTGTGTCTTAAATCTCATGGCCGTTGGAGCTGCAAGCCCGCAGCCCATTAGTCCCCCACAATGGACAAGTCTGTGGGTTCTGCTTATAAACCTACATTACCATATCCTGTTTAATAGTTATTTTTCATTATCACTTTGCAATTTTCTTGCCCTCTTCCCACCAAGAGAAATAAATTGTGAATAAGCTCCTGTCACTTGTGATCCATTGGTTTGTAGAAAACCATTAATTGTGATTCCTCCTCATTAAGTCTGACTGTGAAGATCATGCAGAGACCAGTGTTGCATTAAGCATTTTTTTGTTAAGAGACAGTGGTAAGCCATGACCTTATAAAGCATAGGAGACAGTATTTTTATTAGTATATAAGATATGGTGCATTATACCTGCCATTTCTGTTATGTTCATGCATGGTGCATAGCTTTTAGAAACTTGCTACTTGACATCTAAGATTGATACAGTACAGATGAATTTAAAAATGCAATCTAGTACAAGATTCCTGGCTATTCTAGTTATTGAATTAGCACAGCATCGTGAATTGCTTGTATTTTGTGTGTGAGAAACAACTTGTAAGCAGGTTGTCAATGCTAATGCTGTTTTAACCTTTGCTGGTTTGCTTAAAGATATAATATTAGATGAGATGCTTACATCTTCTGGAAAAGGTGCTCATTTCAGACAAGTAAATTAACCAGCTTATAAGTATAGTATGTGCTTAGGATACAGGTTACAACCTAGGCATTCTGGTCTTCAAACTTGCTTAGAAAAAGCAGGCACCTGGTAGCAAGACTGGCATCTGTGGTGATGGGAAGACTGGGGTTGGAGGAAAAGTGGCAACTGGGACTTAGTATCAACTACTTAAGAAAATTATTCTGTTGATTAGAGAACCTCTTTAGAAGTATTATGAAAGCTTTCAGTTGAGCTAACATGGCCCAGGTTTGCTAGCCTAGACATCTTCATTTTTTTATTCACTTTTTGTCCACTTTTGCTAAAATTTCTTTAGGAGTCTGCTGTTCCCACTTCTCTCTAGGCATGCATGAGAACAGAGAGAAGCTCTCAATATTGAATTATGTTCCTTCAGTAAGGAGAAGCAGCTGCATAAGGTATTAAGTAGACAAGAAGTTGTATCTTGAATACTCTTGTATATTGTGCAAGATAGAAAACAACTTTTATGTCCCACAGATAAGAGAACTGTATTTATCTGTGAACCAGTTACACTGAGGATGTTCTTCTAAAGATGAACTTTTTTTCTGGCTTTGAAAAGTGCCTGTATTAGTGGCCCACGAAAAGTTGTATCTGTATTCTCACAGAGAGTCTTTCATCTGAAGGCTATTTTAAGTCATGAAAACTGTTGTAAGTTTTACCATCTCTGTCTGCTGCTTGTTTTAACTGAACTTCCCTAGGTATATTTGAAGCCATTGGAGCGGGATCTGGGACAGCATTCAACAAACTGACCTTGATAGATAACTTCAGAACCGGGGACCTGACAGGAAGTAGAGGAGGAGTAGGAAAGTTTTCAAGCCCCTGTTTTAGTTCCATTTACTTCATAGGATCCTTATCAGGAATGACACTCATCATAAAGAATGCACCTCCTTCTTTGACTTTTAGGATGAGGTTTTCAAGCTCAGTGACCAGAAAACTCAGATGGAATAGTTCAGATTTGGATAATAGGAGCACAATCTGCCATGGAAATTGCCTTAAGCTGATCAGGATACAAACTCTGCTAAACGGAAAACTAAATAAAGGTTAATAAAGTATATGCTAAGCCACCATGCAGAAATAACAATCAGAAAATGTTTATTTAAATAGTTTTTGTGTTGGGGAAACTCCTAATTGCATCTCCTGGGTAAACAGGATGGGCTTTGGGCATTAGCAAAAGAAAGCAGTTGCCTCAGGCAACAGGCAGAGAAAGATCTTCTGTTGTAACTTTGGATTTGGCAATGGTGAAAGAGTGTTTCCTGGGCATCCTCTTCCTCAGCAGGTCAGTGCCATATCATCCAGGGTATTTTGCCAGCCAGGCAGAGAGACATTCCCTTGTGCAAGGAAAAGGGAGAAGAGTCAGTGATTTTGTTGGGTTTCTCCTCACCACCTTGCTCCTTCCTGTCCCATCCATAGCTGTGGTGGGCACTGGGGCAGGGGGTTTTGAGCTGGGTTGAGGCTGATGAGACAGGGGGAGCTCTGCTGCACCAGGGAAGTGAATGTAAGTGCCCCAGGAAAAAGTGGCCCAGGCATGGTCTCCCATTAATGGTGCATATGCTCATATCTCAGTACAGACCTGATGTTCTGGAAGTCACCACCCAGTAATTCAGCTGATAGGTATCAGCAAAAACCATGGTCAAGAAAAAATGAAGCAAAAATACTTGCAACTCTTTTATATGTGGGTTTTGGTTTTTTCTTTTTTTTTTTTTTCTGGGTATGAAATAACAAAAAATTCAAAACCCCATCCTGGTACCCAGGTTGATTTCAGAACCAAATAGTATGATGCTGATGCGCTTCTTCATACTGTGTTCATGAAAGCCATGTAACCGAGTGGGTACTCCATTCAGTAGCTGAAGGACACAGACACAACTTTTATGTCCGTAAAGTACAAATAATTTGAGAAATGTTGCTTCCTGACAGCAGACTGTTACTTAAAATCATCAAATAAGCTGACTTATTTTCATCAGGTTAAAATGTAAGCTTTCTGTCATCTTTCCTGTCTCCAAAACCTTTCCCCTTTTAAGTTAAAAGCAAGCAAGGGGAAGAAATAAAAATTTAAGAGCTAACACCATCTGCCATATTGAGCAATGTAAAAGTGTAAGCCACTAAAACACCTTGCTCGTTGTTGTTTTTTTTTTTTTTTTCTCTCAAGTTCATCTGATCTATTATATCAAGACTGTAAACAGTTTGGCCTGTTATGCCTTTTCCTACCTTAAAATTCAGTCTAATCTGGTGTCATCTATTCCCTAGCTGCCATATGAAAAATGAAGACTTTGACTCTTTAGAAATTGCTTCACTCCTAAGCCAAAATATCCATAAAGCAGTAGCTACTGTTTATTCACTTGGACAGAAGCACCTATGATGTTTTACAATTTTTGGATCCAGTTACAAAAATGTGACAAGTTTAAGTAGCAAACCTTATTCTTGGATATCTGCCTACGTTATTAATAATGGCTTTAACAAACAGGAAAACAAGTAAGGGGGCAGCAGTTTAGCCTCTGCTTTGATCTCAACCTTCAGTGGGAAAAAGTGTTGGCCGAACAGAGAAGGTATGTGTCATAACAGAAGGATGAAGGAGGACATTGGCAGGACAGCTTCTGACCTTGTGTCCAAAGACTGCCAAAACTTTTGTTGATAATGGAATAGCTTTTAAATACACTGTGATTCCTCTTCATTCCCCTTGCCCTTACCCCACACCAGACTTGTGGTAGTTTGCAGGTGATTTATCTCAAGCACTAAAGGGGAACTGTACAATGACAGGGAAATCTCTGTGTTGGTTAATTCACTGTGATATTCAGTTACGTACCCAGTTGGTCATCAGACTTAAAAGAACATAACTGTCTTTATTGGCTCTTCTGCAACAGTATATTATGCTAATTGGTCCATCTAATTAGTTTAGATGTTTCCTGGAGATTAACATTGTTTGGGAATGAGGAATGGAGTGGGGAAGCAAACTGGGATTCGGGTGCACTGAGAGCTCTTCCTGACAACAGAAAATGAGCTTTGTCTGTCCATGTGGTATCATCAAACACCTGAAGCTTTACACAGGGGACTTGGTTCATTTCAAACAACCAAGCTGTTCCGGCTTTGAGAGCAGCAGGCACAGTGATTGCTATTCCTGGAAAAAATTTTAGTCTTGAACCTTGATTACATACACAAAATAAAATCATGGTAAACTGTGTACATAACTCTAGAGAGAGATGATGGAAGAATAGTATGGTCTTCTTCCAGGCACCATACTTCGGGTAGAGACTTGGGACAGAGGTGACTCTTGCTCTACCTTATTAAACTTCAAACCTCGTGGTGGCCTCTGATCTTTACTCTGGTGTTATATAATTAAGCCTAAAACAGAAACTTCCATTAATATCTTAAAAAAAAGTCTGTGTCCAAGGTTTGACATGGCCCTTGTACAGTAAGAGAAGATCTGGCTGCTGCTCTGCCCATAGACCACAAAAAACAAAACAGAGTCAAAACTCTAGGTTAGTCTGATTGCATCTGAGAAGCTAATGCCTGACTTTGTGAGGGTTAGTCTATGGGTCAATGTCTTCCTGAGGAGCTTGTTTGCTATGAAGGTTTGGGGTTGACTTAGCACTGTACTCTGTGCTTTTATTCTCCTGGGCCATCTCTGTGTGATAGTTGAAGTCTTTGAGCTAGGAAGTGTTACAAAAGTCATACAGCTACATAGTGCCTATAATAAGCTGCTGATTTGCCTCTTTCCTTCCAGCTAGTGCCAGCTCTGTAGTGCTTATCCAGAAATATTTGGATATTAATTACCTGTGAGCATCTTCTATTTGTTGCAGCTACAATCAATTGAAAGGCTAAAATAAATTTAATATTCTCAAAATAGGTCTAGGGAAAATCAACAGCCTATCTTCAGCATTTTGGCAGCAAGCGTTGTGTTTATTTTTCTTTACTGAGTCAAACGTTGACATTTTCCTTCTCAGCAAAAGGAAGCCAAAAGTATCTATCGGGGTGGTTCTGTGAATGGCTGAAACATTTATGGCATGAAATAAGCATGTTTTGCCCAGCTGTTTAGGAGAATATGCTGCATAGTTGGTGTAGCGTAAACAAAGTGACTATTGGCAAGCACAGCTGTCACTTTTATAGTCAAACTTGATGGAGAGTCTGGGAGTAACTTATTATAGAAATCTGGCGGGTGTGTTTTGTCATTCTTAATTTGTAAGCTTCCAGGAGAACCTAGAAAATTTTTCAAACAAACATGATATGCTTGTCTTTTGTGCAGGGAAAACCATAATTGCTTTCTGTGTTGAGATACAACACTATTTCCTTCAGACTCTTATTCGTAGTGTCCAAAATGTAGTTCCAGCAACTCTGATAGCTTTGTGTGTGCAAAGGGAAGCAATCAAACCAAACTTAATTGGGGATTTGGAATGTGGATTGGTTTGGTGTTTTGTTGTTAGTTTTGGGTCGTTCGTGTTTTTGTTTTGTTTTTAAAATGAGGATGGAGAATTATTTTTTTATTTATTTTTTAAAACAGCAAGTAGCTTTTGTTTAAAAATAAACTATAATCAGTAATCTAATCTTAATACCTTAATGTGCTGAAAAAGACCAGTAAATAACATCTTGGGTTATATAATTGCCCCATCACAGCTTCAGGAAAATAGCTCAGAAGTAATAAGAAACCTGTTCAGAGTGGGAATCTCTCCAGCTGCAATAGTTCCATAAACAGATACACTCTAGAAAACATAAAGGGCTACTTTTTCTGGTATCATGATTTTCTAGCCAGAGAAAAGGGAGAAAGTATTCTGATAGACCTCTTCCACACCAAGAAATATCTTGAGGGAAGCTCTGCCTACTCAATTAATGGTATGAGGGCCCTTCTGTCTTTATTGAAGACAGTACTAAGTCATGTACACTAAAACATCTGGGCAATGAAATCTGGAGATAGGGATAGTACAGCTACCTCTCCCTTCACTGACTTGCCAGTTTGGATCACATGGGAGAAGACAAGACTGGAGAGGAAGATGAATTTGACAGATAGAAGGGCAAGGTCTCCTTGAAGAGAGACCTTCCCTTAATGGAAGCTGCCAGACAAGCAGTGTAGGAACCAGTGCTGGGTAGAAGTAACTCATCTTAAAGTAATCAATAGGCTTTCTCAATGAGGACTGCTATGAGACTCAAAGTTAATGTAGTCTTGCTTCCATGGCCTCTTCAAGAGTGTCCAAACTATACAGGTTCGTTTTTTGTGCAAGTGAGGTCTGTTAGATGGGTGTGCCTGGATGCTGTCCTAGTGCAGGCTCCCGAAGTGAATTGAAAGCCTTTTAAAATTGAAAAGGAAAAGATGAGGCTTAACACTTTGTAGAAAGCTCAGAAGTGAAGAGGTAAGTCAGAAGAGAAAGGATTGCATACCACTGGGCAACTGTGTTCTTGCAGATGGATTCTTTTTTCCAGGTTCAATTGATAACTTTGAGTTGCAGATAATGTTGCACCTTGGGGAGTTTTTTCCGTGGCCTCTGCAGTTTAGCTACCTGCTTGCTGCTCCTTACAATAGTCCCTTTTTGTCCATCTGTAACCTGTGACTCTGTTGGCCATAAAGGTCCAACTAAGTTACTGAGAAAAGACTCCTTTCCCTTCATATCTATCTTGGGGCGCGGGGGGGGGGGGGGGGGAGGGGTTTTTTCTTTTCACCTTTTTTTTTTGGGGGGGGGGGGGG
>JANIJG010009362.1:66368-76864 GCA_024611175.1 Megaceryle torquata | reverse complement strand
CTGCTATCGCAAGACGGTCCCGCCAATTCTGAGGGAAATCGTGCTTTTTCCGTTGGGGTTGGCGGGGGGGGGGGGGGGGGGGGGGGGGGGGAATGTCTCTCTTCATCACATCTATTATAAGGAGAGTGTCATGTGAACAGAACAACCAAAAGTAGACGTTGTCCGTCATGATAAAAACCCCAAATGCCAGTTGTCTTCAGCTTGGGAAGAGGGATGAATTTGTTTTATCAAAGACTAGGAGAATTAAAATATGAGGCTAAACTGTAACTTTAAAAAAACAACAAAAAAAAGCAGAATAAAAAAATTCCCTGACTACTGGGAATGGGACTGTGAGGTTTAGTATATTACAGCTTTCTCTTAAAAGCCTACAGGCAGAATCCTAGGTAGCTATGGAAGAGACCTGATGAGAAACATGTGAGGTTAACCTCTTTGATTAATAATGCCATCTGCAGGAGTTTCCCAGCCATCAGCCCTTGTCCCTGAAGACCATTTGTACTTCACAGCATTAATATTCATTAGGTGTAACACCATATGTTGCACAGCAGGATGCATTGCCAGCAGACTGTTTGTCATAAAGCCAGATTTAATAAAGCATTGTAAAACAAACATTATGATGATAAATACAAAATGACAGGCTAATTAAGAGAATCTTAATTGCCATTTTTCCATAATAACATTTGTTTAGTATGTATCTGTCTTCTGTTGGTACCTTCCTTTTCACTCTGTACTGGGGCCACAAGGGAATCTATGCCATGTATGTTTTAAGTCACTTAATGTTCTGTTGCAGGAAATAAATTAAAAATTAATGATTTGTTGCTATGCTATGGATGTACGTAATCATTGATCCTCATTCTCAATGAGTACAAAAAAGCTCCACCCCTGAAATACAGATTTCAGAGGAGTGTGAGTTGGTTGGGGATAATTTAATATCCCATCTTAAGGGAATAATTTGAAAATGCAGCATTTGGCATTCTTTGGACAGGTACTGTGCAAATCTTTCTCAGAAGAAGCACTCCTCAGTGAGCAACTTAGATATAAATTGCAGTTTTCACATAGCGGTGCACACACTGAAAGGTCTCTTTGTTCCTCCTCCACTAGAGCAGAATTTCATTATTGCTCCACTCCCCTACACTGGTGATTTCATGAGAGAGGAAGGGATTTAAAGAATGTGAAACGATATTACGAATTAATGCAGAGAATTGACACCTACTTTTCTTCTTGCTATTGCCTTTTTATCACAGTAGTTGCTGCCAGAGTGTCAGGAAATTAATATATCCTTCTAGAAACCTGTCAAGGTGGTGAGTTACCAAACTTTCAGAAACTTTCTTCATATTTCTCCATGTTCCTTCTACATTGTACAATGTCTGTATTTTGACAGTTGCCTGACTCTCCATTGTGTGAGGATGACAAAGAAAAAATCATGACTTGAAAAAACCATAGCAAAACTTGCATAGGAGGTTAGTCCATCATAACTGAGGTAGTAATTGGTTTTTAGTCTTCATCTTGGTGAGATTTCCTTTTCCACAGATGTCAGTTTTTACTGTAATGTAAATTATTTGGGTTTCTGTCTCTGACTGTATACCATTTTGGAGACAAACTGGTGACCATAACTGAAAACAGGTACAAAACTGAAAGTCAAAGAGGAAAAAAACACTACTCTTTGAATATAGTGACATGCTTTGAATTTTACCTAAGTGTCTTTCTGCCAGGGTATCTTAAACCTGTCACTCATTTCACAAAACAAAATACCCTTAGGGACGAGGGTGAAAAGGATCCAATATATTATAATTCATTATTTATTTAAAAATATTTCTTCAGCCATTGCACCTCAGATGGAATCATTTTCTGTAGCTTGCACTGTAGATTTGGAAACTGGACTGTGCTTGTTTTTTGTTTGGGTTCTTCTTCCACACCCCTGTAAATTGTAACTGCATGGAAACACACCAGACCTTTCAAAATGCGTGAAGATTTCTGCATTGAATGAATGATACTGATTGCTTAAGGAACTCCTATAACTAGAGTCAATATTTTTATTTTTTTCCTTCCTCACCTCACTTTTGTCATCAGTAATAAAGTATAGGAAAATAAAAAAATACAGTGTGTTGCTAACCTCTCTTTCTGTTTTTCCTTTTTGTGTGTGTGGTTTGGTTTTTTGTTTGTTTTGCTTTTTAATTTTACTTGCATTGTGTTAAAACTGTAGCTGAAACATATTTGCTGGTTGGGGTGTGGTGGGTTTTTTTGGTGTTTTTGTTTTGGACTGGTTTGTTTGTTTGGTTGGTTGGCTGGTTTTCTTTTCGATGGGAGTAGGTGAAAAATACTTTTTCTTCTGTGGCCATTTCCTGAATTTAAATTTATAGTCCTTCTCAGTCTCCCATCTGGATCATCTCCCGGTAATACCTTGCATAGGGTTTTACTCTTGGTTTTCTCACTGAATACCACTTCTTTCTGAACTCTTGGACTTTGACCATACTTCTCAGATTTCAAGGTTCTCAAGGTTTTCTCCTTAGCACATATAAATTAGCAATGCAGGATTTTCTACCTTGATTCTGTCCTTTTTTTACTGCTTTCATTCTAGGCTTTAACCTTATTATGACCATTGCTCATTGTCTTTGCTTACTGTATTATCTTCAGATGACTATCGAGTATTTGACATTGCCTGTAATAATTCCCTTTGCATCATGCAGAGCATGAGATGAGCAAAATATCCATTTCCACCTTGTGTAGTCTCATCAGATATCACCAAAAGAGAAGAAAATTCCCCCCAAAAAATAGTCATTAAAAAAAAAAAAAATCCGCGTGGCTGAAAAAAAATCATATTCCTAGAAAGAAAAATGCTTGAGGGGAAAAAAAATAATTTGAATGTTACCAGAAAAGGTACCTGAATCATTGAACAACCTCCAACCTTCGTATGACTTATGTGAACTCTGTGCTAGTGCTTCACCTGGTCAGATAGTGTAATGGACAAAGTCATTGCCTAGAGAAGGCATAGCTTTCTTGGTCATCTGGACTGCAAAACACCTCTAGGTCCCCATGCATGTTAAAAAGAATGCACACAGAGCTAAAGGCTATGTTTCAAACTCTTCTGAAAGTGGTATTGAATGCCATTGAAACCAATGGTAGTCATGATGGAAAAATCATCTTGGGGTTCAGGAAAGGACTAGGAAACACAAATTCATAACTAACGAGTTCTTTCCCTTCCCATAAAGGATGCCCAAGTCAGTCATATTCTTTCTCAGGAAAGATGAGGTAACTGCAGTAAGGTATTTTTTTGAAAACTGCAGATGAAATCTGAAGGCACTTAAGTGAGCCATCTGATCTGCTTAAAAATAGTCAATGCTGTGTTTAAAATCAACATCTTCACCTGAGAACTATAAAAAGATTAAAATATTTGTACTGGGTGTTCTTTCCATATACCTTTTACACTTTTTGACAATGAAACTTTTATGCTCTGAAATTTGAGTTTGATCATTCAATTGGTCAAACAGACTTTTAACCTATCTAATGTTTCCTCTTCCATTTCTCCCATTACTGTGAATTTTTTTCTGCTCTTTGCTGTGATATATATCATTTAGGAACAGATAACACCAACACAGTGATGGGGTAACTTGTGCTGCTGGAAGTTTGTTGTTTTATGGTCATGTGCAAAGTGGAGATTTGGTCTTTTTGAGGCCACTCATAGAATATCTCCAGTTGGAAGGGACCTATAAGGATTATCATGTCCAACTCTCTGCTCCTTGAAGGACTCTTGATCCCATAGTGTGATCCTGCCACCTTTAAGGTGGAGCTGTGAGGTCTGATGTAATAAATGGTAGAGGCAATAGAATCGTTTCTGCCCTCCCCCTGCCATTTCAGCTGGACCCAGTGAGCACCCTTGATAGTGTTGGCTGCACTACACCGTTGCTGGCTGTGCTGCACTATGGCTTGGCGCTGATAATAGCTGTTGTACAGCTCCCAAGGGTAACTACCTCTGGGGCAAATAGTGATCAATTCACAACTCCGTCTTAAAGTAATTCAGCACCTTGGGAGTTGAGAGTTGAATAAATATACTCAGTTCCTCACATTTTTTTATGCAGGTATGCTACTCTAACTTATTTCAAATAGCAACTTTTTTCTTTTCTGTCCTCACACTTTCCTTTGTGATAAAAAATTAATAGAACAGCACCTTAAACTCAACATCTGCCTAACCCTTTTGATATCACTGGGAATTTTTATTTAGAAAAGGGAATGTGAACTCATATACCGAGGGTTGGAAACTTGTTTGTGTCATTGTCCCATTTGCGTTTTGTGTTTTTTAGTAATTTTATATTAAGAAAGCCTAGCGTGAGTTTCCTCTATACTGAAGGCTATCTGTCTGTGAGCAGTTACTTTCAAAACCAGCAGTCTGCAATCAGTCTTTTCACTTCTTAAATCATTCAGTAATATAATGTTAAGACATGTGCTGTATATGCTAAGGATGGATTTTTTAAGACAGCTTTTAGATAAAATATTTTCAACAGCTCAGTTTTCCATTAAGTCTGCATTTGTTTTGGCAGATTCATCATCTTCATCACTTGAATAAGTAACAGCAAGTAGAACTGATTTTTTTTTCATATTTTAACCTACCAAAGCTTTTAAAACAAATGGAGACAAAAGAAAAAATAGATATTTTTTTTGCCTTTCCATAATAGGTAGGTAAAGGTGTGCTCTGTTGCTCAATCTACCATTGGCAAATACATTTTTGACAGGCTTTTCAGTGAGATGCTGAGGACAGTTAGAAAATTAAGAGTTGGGCACATGTAAGCGTACAGGACCACGTCAATAAATAACAGTAAATAAATGATGGAGCACCTCTGCAGCAGTTATTCTGTTCTTTGATTTGTGGCCTCTGGCTTCAATAGATGTGATTTTAAAAAAAATACAAAAAATCTAGAGGAATATCAGAGCTGAATAGTATTGAAGTGCTTTGCATATCTTTCAAAACCAGTTTTCTTATTCCCCCATAATACTAATGCATGTTGTCATCTGGGCAACTCTGAAGATCATGATAACTTGACCTCTTTCACCACTGCTGCAATGCTTGTAACATCCAGTCTTCACACAAGCACAGGCCTTACTTCAAGGTGCTGTCGTAGCTAAACGTTTGCATTTGGGGGTTGGACTCAAAGATCTCCAAGGTCCCTTCCAACCCCTGACACCCTGTGATACTGTGATTTGTTAGAAAGAATCTAGGAAAAGTGATATTAAATTCAGTGTTATCAAAGCAGGCTCAGAAAGCCTGAGTTATAAACAGCTGGAAGTTACAAGAATGTTTTGGAAGACAGGAATGGTGGCTGGACCCTTGTTCTGACTTTGTACTGCTGCTCTGATGCAGACTGAAGTGCTGATGTTTGAGAAATGTTACATGGCCATGGCTGTCTGAGACAGTGGTTCACATGGCAAAAGCTCGTTTGCCTCCTAACTGGACTTCATGTGGATGAAGGAAGAGGGCGTCCTCTCTGAGCAAGTTCTCAGGGATTAGCAGGGAGCAATGCCTTGACCACTGCCCTGTCTGGACATACCTTGTTGGCTGAAGAGCATGTACCTTTCATCATATTGGCATTCTCCTTTCATCACCGGTTTTTGACCCAGCACAGCTTCTAAAGCAAATGAACACGAGTAAGCAATGAGGTAGGGCAGTAAACCATATTCCATCCTGTTATTTCCAAGGACTCAAAATATAAATCCTCTTCACAAAATGAGTTTGAAATGAAATGTGACAAAATGGAACACATATCTGAAAAGATTTTCAAAAGCTTTGGGTTATTTTTTGTCAAGCCAGCTGAGGAAGCTAAAAGAATATAACACCCAGAAGTCAGACTTAGGGTTCATAAACATTTTCTGATGTAATGAGCCTTAATAATGAAAAAAGGAAAAATAAGGTGTTCAGACTTTCATATTTGGACCCACTAATAAATTGCCAGGTCTCTTAGCTTAAAAACCTTTAGTATACTCCCTCAAATGGTCACTCTGAAGTCTGAAGGGCAGTTTTAATTAAACAGTGTCTCTTAGCAAGAGAAAACACAGCAGTGGTTTCTACATCTCTCTTCTTGCTTCCTTCTCATGCAGCTCTGACTGTGCACGACTACGTAAGTACCTTAATACAAATAGTAAAATAGTGAACATATGTCACTTTTTGATCTATTCAATAAGGATGCAGGGCTCTCCACTGGATAAGGGGCTGCGTAAGCACTATGCAGCACTAAAGCAAATATTAACAAGGTTGAGTGGGATGTACAGGAAGACTCATCGAACTCTGTGTTATTGTTTGTGGGAACTGTTGGCAGAAAAGCAAAGCTAACTAAACGCCTCATTTTTAAGCAGAATGTCCACTTTATACTGGAGTTTTTTAAAAAGGAATTAACAGAATTTTGGTTCTCTAATACCTTATTGTGCTTATGTACTTTCAGTGGCAGGATCTTTGGGATGTTTACTAACTTACTACCTTAACTCAAATGTGAGTGAAGAGAATTAATGCTGTAGCTAATGCATGGAAGATGATAGTTCTTAATGAAAAATATTATTATTGTATTTTAGAGGAGGAAAAAAATGTGTTTGACTGGAAATTACGACAATCATACTTTTAAAGAAGTATACGTAACATATGTGTTAGCATTCCCGTGTACAGTATGGGCACTTTTCTGAGTTATATCATAGGTTTCTTGCCATAATGAAGAAATGCCATCACTATGTGACTAACTTCCTAAATTATTCAGGAGCAGCCATGCTAATATGAAATAAGGTTTATACACAGTGACATTCTGTGCAATGTTTCAATCTTTGAGGAACATGTTAAACAAAAGCACCATGTTGAATGACTATAGGACATGAAGATATGTGATAACAAAGCAATGAAAACTAGTAAAAATAAAATGGTGACTATAGGAAATACTGTGAGCTTCAGTGTGTATGTAACAAAGAAAGCTAGGAAGGAATAAGAAAAGGGGCATAGGATACAGCAAAATTATTAGAGGCAATTATAAACTGATATTAAATGCAAATATTTAGGACTTTCAATGATAACAGTAAGATCCAGGCTACCCAGGGAGGTGGTTGAGGCCCCATCCCTGGAGATATTTAAGCTGAGGCTGGACAAAGCTCTGAGTAGCCTGGTCTAGTTGAGGGTGTCCCTATTCACTGCAGGGGGGCTGGACTAGATGACTTTCAGAGGTCCCTTCCAGCCCTAGCCATTCTATGATTCTGTGATCCTGTTTCCTGACTGACAAAACTTGGATTTTAGACATATAATGGCCCCTTGCTACATTTTGAATTTTGTGTTAGCTGGTGTTTTTCTGCAGCAAGAAAATAACTGTCTATTCGGTCTACAATGGTCTGTTCTAATCATATCAAGTAAACAATAAATTTATTATAAAAAAAGTCAGCATAGAATAAAATAGATGGATGTTATTCTTAAATTTTAGCTGTGACTACTAAGGCTCTCAGCATCATCTTGTGCATTTGCTAGAGAATGTCTGGCTAGGTGTTTTCACATCTGTCTGTAAAGCCAGCCCCTAAACGTGAAGTGTAGAACTTAAGAACATCTCGGGATTTTTGTGATTATCCCCAGAGGACTTTGAGCCTGCAAAAAAGCAAAGAAAGGATTAGATGGACCCACAAATATGTTACTGTATTTTCATTTGCAAGAGGAACAGCATTGCTCCAGCTTGGTCCCATGTGTTACATCACTTTGGACAATGATCTTCCCAGACTGTAACTACTGCTGTGTTTGAGAGGTAGAAGTGTTAGGTTTAGAAATCCTCAAGGCAAAGTCAAGACTTGAAGGAAATATTGTGAAGTATTCCTGTAAATATCTATTTCCTTTGTTTTAATAAATGACAAAATGAAACCTCTAATGACTCGCTTGGAAAACAAAGAAACAAAAATCAAAACAAACAAACCCACAAAAACACAAACAAAAAACCAACCAACCAAAAAGCACCAAATCAAACAACCAACCACTAACACAGAAAAAACCAAACCAAACCCCAAAACACCTAGATACAAAAAAACCACAACCCCAACCATCCCACCAGAAATGAAAGATCATAGAGCATCAGAAAGTGATACTTACTGATGGACACTAAGGGAGTTGGGTCTGTTCAGCCTGCAGAAGAGAAGTCTCCAGGGAGACCTTATAGCAGCTTTCCAGTACCGACCTGAAGGAAGCCTACAGGAAAGCTGGAGAGGGACTTTTTATAAGAGTATACAGCAATAGGATGAGGGGCAATGATTTTAAACTAGAGCAGGGTAGATTTAGATTGGACATGAGGAAGAAGTTGTTTACTATGAGGGTGGTGAGACACTAGAATGGGTTGCCTAGAGAAGTTCTGGATGCATAATCCCTTGAAGTGTTTTAAGACCAGGATTGATGAGGCTATGAGCAACCTGGTCTAGTGGAAGGTGTCCCTTCCCATGGCAGAGGGGATTGGAGCTAAATGTTTTTTAAGGTCCCTTCCAACTCAAGCCATTCTATGATGAGACTAGTGAAGTCATGAATCTGTGGAAGTTCAGGTTTCCCAGGTCTTTCAACCCTAGCCCAAATGGCAGCAAGAAAAACTCACCAGGCCCTTGAAGAGTCATCATCCTCAAGAATGCCTCTGGAAAGCAATACCCCAAAATACTCATGGTATGATTTCATACAGGAGAACTTGTAGGATTTATTTCAAATTATTTTGTCATTACCTACAGCTCATTTGCTGCTGTATGGGAGAAGAGTTCCTTGCTATGGAACAGTTTTTGTTGTTAAAACATTAAGTGGCTCAGATCACAAGCAAATCCTCATCAAGTACTTAAATGGTTTTGAATTGAAAAAATAGCTGTGTAATAAAGACTGCAGTCTGCACTTTTAGTTCGAGATTGTTTCTCCTTTATATTTGCCCCTTCTTGACGACTTCAGAGACTGACAGTTAAAAGTTTAGTGTCCTGCCTAGACAATTGTTTCTTAAATGTGTTAGTGGTGATGCTTTCTTTTGAACACTGCATGTATGCTTGATTTACACTAAAACTGATGCAAAAGTGTGATTGTAAACAGTGAGAAAGGAAAAGCTAGCAAAAATGTAGTTAGTGTGCTGGCAGTAACTGTGGTAAGCTTTTGCCAACTTACAATACTTATTCTTTATTCATTTATAAAAATATATTTAGTGTATGTTGTGGTCTCTTCTACAATAACTTTGAAAACATTGGGTTAGTCTGAAAAGAAATGGAAGTTTTTCTAAGCCCTGTGTAGAGCTCTGTATAAGAGCTTATTATTTTTTCAATAGGGGAAGGGGATCCCCAGCAACTCCCCCACGTGTACACCCTGAGCATGAGTTCCTGGTGGAGACTTGAGCAATGATGGCACTTGGTCATGTGAAGAGGAGTCAGACAGCTGATGACTTTTCTGTAAACACCGAAGTGTCTAATGGCTCTTATTTGCTATGAAGTTGTGGATTCTTCATTTATTTATTTTCACCAAGGCCAGCTGTGATGTTTCTTCTTGTGAAGGCATGAGAACATCTTCTCAGCTAAAGGGAATTCTGGACTAGCTGTACTAAGCACTTCTCTTGTGTGGTTTTTTTTTTTTTTTTTTTTTTTTTTTTGTGGGTGGGGGGGGGGGGGGGGGGTTTTTTTTGTTTTTTTGGGGGGGTTTTTTTTGGTTTTTTTTTTTTTTTTTTTTTTTTTTTTTTTGTTTTTGTGTGGTGGGTTGTGGTTTTTTGTTGTTTTTGTGGGGGTTTTTATTGGTGGTTTTTTTTTTGTTGGTGGTGCTACAGTATTTTTGTATATTACTGAAAGATTAGAAAGAAGTGACTGTGGTAATTGCAAATTTCAGTCTTTTTCCTCCTTAATTCAGGCAAGAATGAAGTGCAAGGATAAGTAAACAGGCCAATGACTTGTCAGTATAGAACATCTAAACAGCTTTCATTGGACATACATCTTCAAAGTGCCTTGTAAACAATGACAGATGTAATGGCTGAATTAATTACTATTGATATGTACTTAAGTAATTAACTAGTTTATTTTCTGCTATAATGCATTTCAGCTTCAGTTTTCAGTTACTCTTACAGAATCACAGAATTCTTGAGGCTGGAAAAGACCTTTGAGATATTCGAGTCCAGCCTATGACCTAACACCACAACATCAGCTAAATCATGTCACTGAGTGCAGCATCCAGTCTTCTCTTAAACATCTCCAGAGATGGGGACTCCACCACCTCCCTGGGCAGTCCATTCCAGTGTTCTAGCACCCTTTCCATGAGAAGGTGCTTTCTAAGATCCAACCTAAACCTCCCCTGGTGCAGCTTCAGTCCATGCCCTCTCATCCTGTCACTGGTTGCCCAGAAGAGCCCAGCCCCCACCTGACTACAACTTCCCTGCAGGGAGTTGTAGAGAGTGATAAGGTCCCCCCTGAGTCTCCTCTTCTCCAAGATGAACAACCCCAGCTCCCTCAGCCTCTCCTCATAAGACTTTCCCTCCAGTCCCTTCACCAGCCTCATCGCTCTCCTC
>JANIJG010009362.1:0-58652 GCA_024611175.1 Megaceryle torquata | reverse complement strand
CATGGCCCTGCTCTGGACCTGCTCCATCAGGTCCATGTCCTTCCTGTGCTGAGGGCTCCAGAGCTTGATGCAGTATTCCAGGTGAGGTCTCACCAGAGCAGAGTAGAGCGGCAGAATCCCCTCTCTTGATCTGCTGGCCACACTTCTTTTGAGGCAGCCCAGGATGCGATTGGCCTTCTGGGCTGCAAGCACACACTGGCTGCTCATGTCCAGCTTCTTCTCTATCAGCACCCCTAAGCCCTTTTCTGCAGGACTGCTCTCTGTCATTTCCTCCCCCAGCCTGTATTGATAGTGGGGATTGTTCTGATCCAGGTGCAGGACCCTGCACTTGCTCTTGTTGATCCTCATGAGGTTCAGCTGGGCCCCCCTCTCCAGCTTGTCCAGGTCCCTCAGGATGACATCTCTTCCCTCTGGTGTATCCACAGCACCACTCAGCTTGGTGTCATCCGTGAACTTGCTGATGGTGCACTCGATGCTGTTGTCTATGTCATTAATGAAAATGTTAAACGAGACAGGCCCCAGTATGGACCCCTGAGGAACACCACTTGTCACTGCTCTCCACCTGGACTTTGAGCCATTGACCACTATCATCTGGATGCAGCCATCCAGCCAATTTCTTATCCACTGAACAGTCCACCCATCAAATCCGTATCTCTCCAGCTTGGTGAGTAAGATGTTGTGAGGGACCGTGTCAAAGGTCTTGCGGAAGTCCAGATAGATCACATCCACAGGTCGTCCCTCGTCCACTGATGCAGTCACTAAGATAAGACTGATGCAGTCACTAAGATAAGACTGATGCAGTCACTAAGCATACAATAATAAGACTGAGAGAAATTCTCCTATGGCTGTGTCAATATAAAAAAAAGTAATTTGGGTTCTACCTTACTTGTATACTCAAGAATTGTCTTGTTTAAAAGGATTACCTTAGGTTTGATCATTTTTATTCATTATATTAAAAGCTACTTTATTTGCACTGATATCAGTGAAGACTGAATACTTGTATTTGAGGTTCACAGAACCTCCTAATTGCATCATTTTGGCTGGCTGTAAAGAAAATATGATATAGAGAAAACCTCAGTTGATGATCTAGTAAATCTCACATAAATTATTACTGAGAAAGACTGAGGGAAAATAAATAACAAAAATAACTTTTAGGATGTAGATCAATGTAGAAATTGATATGTCTCCATTTAGTTAACACATTTGTATCCAGAAGTGATGACTTGCTTCATGTTACAGTGATTTATTGCATTGATTTCAGAGAGGTTTTTATATTGATAGTATGAATACGTTAAGAGACCTTGAGACAATTCAGCACCCCAGTTTCCTGACTCCAGCTCTTCAAGAGTGTGCCTCAGTCATATGAAGAGCTGGGACTCACTAGCAAGTGCCACCAGCACCCTTCCAGCTTGTGTCCCTGGTTCTGGGGTTCTGCCAGGGCATGCAGGTTCTTTGCAATTACAGCCTCCAAACAAGATCTCAAAGAAGATTTTGCTGTTCAACAGCTGTTGAGGACTTTTCTATAGCCAGTTGCCATGCTTGTCTGCAACAACAATGTTAAAACAGCTTGCTTATTTTATGTGAACGTTTTTTTTATTTTTACAAGATTGATTTCTTTTTTCTAATCGGCTTAAAGTCATAAGGATTGTTTTGAGATGAACATAAATAAATAAATTCTAAGCACTATCAGCCTAAAGGTTAGCATCAGTTAAGTTAAATCTATACAGGCAAACAGTGTCTCTGGGCCTGAGTTACAAAAAGGTGTGTCAGCTTTCACGACATTCAATATTTCAACCACTGACCCTTTAAAAAGGTAGGGTTCTCCTTTTGGACTTAAGATATCTCCTTGGCCTTTGAATCCAAGTGCTTCCTGTTGGGTTTTTTGTTGGTTTTTTTTTTTTTTTTGTTTGTTTGTTTGTTTGGTTGGTTTTTTTGGGGGTTTTTTTTGTAAGAGGAAAGCATCAAGCTTTCTCTTACAAGCAGTAAAGTTTCTTTTTTCCTGTGCTCCTAAGATCTTCCTAGGACTCTAGCCCCTAATTTTGTATGTTAAACTTAGTCACAGTCAATTGACAATTTGCTCTCAAGCCAATATTCTCTGTACCCCCTTCTTACCAACCAGTAGGTTGTCTGAGGTTGTTCCAAACCACTGAGTTGCATGGTGTTGGACTATCTGTGCATTTCTGTGTTGCTACATGTCACTGAGGTGGAGCTTAAATTGATCCCCACAGACACAGATTGAAAGAGGACATAGAAATGAGTGTTATTTAACTTGTATGCCTTTATATCCAGTAGGATGTTGAACAAAGCAATACTAATAAATAAAAGTATTTTCTAGGAAGGATGCCTGTAGTCAGACTTTGTCAATGTGGTCTTGATTTTCCACTGCTGAGTTCAACATGATGTGTTCAAATGACATGTAAAACTCCCCAAATCAAACAGAATATTATTTATTTTGTTTTGTTTGTTTGTGGGTTGGGTTTTTTTTTGTGTGTGGTTGTAATTCTTCCTTAAAGCTTGATTTTCCTCAAATGTTTCCTTAGTTAAATTGTTGTAAATAAGAACATTTAGGTGTCTACTAATCACCAATATCAGGTAATATACTTCTCAATTAACCAAGTAAAGCCTCTTAAATACAGTTTAAGGAGCATTTTATGAGGATTATCAGTGATGCTTCTGCAAATATTTTTTAGTTCACTTTTGAGACCTTACCAGTGCTCTTGTGCAAATGAAGTGTTACTCCTCCAACTAATAGCCTATTGTATTGAAAGCTAAGCAGCATTCAAATGCAGTGAACCTGTATACCTACTAAATTTACTGTGTTCTGCAGCACATAATGCTCATGCCTTTGATGATTTCCTAACTGATAATGGGGAAATGCAGAGAGGCTGAGCAGAGAAGCACAACCAATACTCATTCTGAAAAATTAAAAGGGAAATAGAATGTATTTTAACTAATTATTTGATTCAGTCCTTAACCAAAATAAAAAAGTTGCTGGGCATAACAGAGGACTAACTAAATAACATCAAGTCTGTAGCCTTCCTGCCCCCCTCCCCCCCCGACTTCCCCTCAAAAAAAAAAAATTCCTCTTGAATAATTTCAAAAATCTCCCAGACCTTGAATGGAAGATGTATCTAGAAACATGACAGGAGAAGCCTCTTCATGAGTTTATAGAGTGCAGAAGCAGTTCAGCTCCTGGAGACTCCAGGCAGTCCATGACTCGGGTTTTCAAAGGTAGCTTCTGCCCTGCAAGGGTATTTGGGGAGGGTGTCTCCTCATCCTCAATCTCCTCATAGTGTGCCAAGTTTCAGAAAGTTAGTTTTCTAAATCTTATGCTGATGGCCACCACAAGAGTCCTTTTCCTTTGGAGCTAGCTAGCCTGTCTGGTGTCTAAGAAAAAAGTCAAATGTGAGAGGTAGATGAGTATCAAGATAAAATTTGTAGACTTCTAACTGCCAAAACAGCAATTGTCTGCAGGCATTTTTATTTTAATGTTGGGAGCACTGCATTGTTATTCTGTCACAGAGGTATCATAAATTATTTCTGCTGCTTTCTGCCTCTATGTTTACACTATGGCAGTACTGTGGCTTTGTTGTTCTGAAGTATTGTGCTAATTAAGATTGCTTAAGCAAGGATTTTGTACATTTGTTGGCTTTATTCTATAACACAGAATGCTTCTGATGTCATAATCATCAAAACATAAACTTTATTCCTCTTGTGTCACTGCTTTGAATTTCCAACAGGCTTCTCTTGATTTAAGAAACTCTGAACTGAAACCTGTTTAACAAAATGACAAGTACAGAATTACTATACAAAGATGGAGTTTGTCACTTGTATCTCCCAGGTATATTTGCCTAAGATGCTCTCTGTGCGGCCAATATGTTTTCTTTTGGGACTATAAATCCTAAGAAGTATTTTTACGGTGATGTATTAGCTCTGAACTCTGGAGGGGATCTGAGTTTCATTTTATTACAGGTGCTTTTGGAAGGGTGATGGCTGGAGATAGAAATCAAAAATAAAGATGGAAAAGAATTACTACTTGTCAGAGACCCTTATCTTTCCTGACAGTCTGCAGGGGTCTGTGAAATGGCCTAGATTACAGATCAATAATGGAGTGCTTGCACTCAGCTAAGAAAGACTAAAACCCCATAAACTTGAGAGCACAATACCGGTACTCAAATGGTTGCTTGCTGAGAGCTGAACTCCTTTCCTTCTCCAGCTGAGACTTGGGGAATATTTATCTTCTCAGTAGTATCAGTAGATATGAGCTAGCTGGCTTGGTAGTCTTGCCAACCTTCTGCAATGACATCTGTTAAACCGCCCTAAAAGACTGTACAAATGCATTACCTTCTGAATTTGTTTTCCTGTTGATAGCAATTGCTGGACTTGCTAAAGGATTGCTACATGGAAATGTATAAACACTGTCTTCTAAGAGAATAGTAACACCTCAGAAAATCTCCTTGTCCAGTAATGCTTGACTTACCATTTTAAGATTGACAGAGGGTACTTTGTCTTGTTGGTGAGATTGTTGTCCGAGCACTGTGTCAATGCATATCCATTTTTTTCAATTATGTTTTCACCCAAACCAGGGCATGCTGTTACTGAATTGAGTGGCCATAAGTGTGTTTGATGATTCAGGTTCTGATACCCAGCTGAATGTGCAGGTTCAGAGGAGTTCATGTATGGTATTTCTGCTAAAGATAACATGCTATTCTCCTTACTGTTCTCCCTTTGAGCTGTTTTAGATAATCTTGTGAAGGAGCTTTATATGTGAGGTTGTTCAGAGTGGAAAATACACAATTCTCCATTTATGCAAATGTGTTGTGTGCTTACCCTTAGATTGCATTTCTATAGTGGCCCGGTTCTAAACAGGAATAGATGGTTATTACCTATTACAGAAAGAGATGATTATTATCTATTACAGAAAGCTAGGCAGATGTTGACAGATTAGTAGGGAAAATGTAGTCTCCTCTGTTTACTGTGCAGTGGTGTTAAAAGCTTTCTAATCCCTATCCTCTGTTCTTCAACATTTGCTGAAGGAGAACTAAAGACTTTCAGGTGTCAGTTCTGTGCATACTGTGCTAGATGCTTTCAGGCTGTCAGTTCTGGTGCTGGGTGTTTGCCACCTTAATTTATGTCAAGTGACTGAAAAACCTAATGGAAAGTGGTTAGACATCTTGACTTCAGAAAAAATATAGAAGATTTAGGAAATCTGCATCCCAAATTCTATACCATGGTACAGCATCAGTAGTCCTGCCTTGTGAGAGGGCACAAGCCAGAAGCTGGAATGACTTAGCACAATCTGTGCCCTTCTAAACCATGAAGAATACTGAGTGGGCAGTGTGGTGCTGGTGCTGGGGTCTAACATGTTCTGGCACAGGGCATGAATTAGGGCCATGTTTACGTTGGGAGCTGGATACAAGGCTTCGGTATGGGTCCAGCCTGAGTGGATATGGACTAAGGGTGAGCATGGAACCAGGCATGTGTCCTGGTGCAGCCCAGTGAGGTGGATTAAGGCTTGCAGATGCCCCAAAGGCTCAAAATACTACCTCAACTAGAAAGCATGTCTTGTGCACCCTGTCTGCAACACTTTTTTTTTAATCATAGCTATTCATGTGGCTGCTATACTTTCTGGGTGCTTATTAAGCACTATCTGACTATTATTATATGAAGACTTACCTTTTTCTTACCTCTTTTTAAGTGCTCACTTGTTCCTTTCTTTGATTATCCCTGCAGGCGTATTAACACAGAATTTGTACCTTGACACTTTATCACGGCAAGGTGTATGTGAAACTCTCACAAGATAGCTGATGATCTCTTTTGCATTGCTAAGTGGTGACAGCAGGACTTCAGGATCATAGGATAACCATCAAGAGTCTACTGAAATATTTATAATGCTCTTTTAAAAGCTCTGTGAAACTTGAAAAAGTCATGGGGGAAACACCTGTGGGGTGAACATGAATACTGATAGGACCATAGGGCAATGGAGTTTGTAAGGGAGCTTGAGAAACCTCTAATCCAACCTCCTGATCAGAGCAGGGTCTGCTGTGG
Organism: Megaceryle torquata; assembly: GCA_024611175.1. Lineage (NCBI taxonomy): Eukaryota > Metazoa > Chordata > Aves > Coraciiformes > Cerylidae > Megaceryle > Megaceryle torquata. Next base: position 52,604 of record JANIJG010009362.1, on the reverse strand, counting down.
GGACACACCAGGTTGCAGTCTTGCTGGAGAATGCACTGGGTGGCAACTGTTGTGCCTGCCACACTGTCCTCACAAGGAAAAAGTTTTTTCTTATACTCAGTATGAACTGCTCATTTCAACTTCTGCCCATTATTTGCCACTGTGTTCCACTGTGAAATGCCTAGTTCTGTCTCTTGATGACCTCCCCTTAGGCAATGGGTGTAGCTGTTGGGTCCGCTCAAGCCATCCCTTCTTCAGACTGAACAAGCCCTAATCCCTCAGCCTTTCTTCCTAGGACGTGTGCTCCAGCCCCTAATCATCTTGGTGTCGTACTCTGAACTTGCCCTAGTTTATCAAAGTCTCCCCTGTCTTGGGGAAGGGGGATTGGATGCAGTACCCTAGATACAATCTCATAATTGCTGATGAGAGGAGATTCCTTGACCTCCTGCCTGAGCTTTTGCTCACACAGCTCAGAATGGTGTTGGTCCTTTCACACCTTTCATTTCAAGGTGCAATGTACCTGGGAGGTGGCATAGACTTCTTTGTAGTTTTTGAATGAGCATCACCTCTTCTTAGGTACTTTTCCACACATACCAGATTAAAAGCTGTCTGAGAGTTTTTGTTAATTTTCACTAATTACTCCCAGCATCACAGACCATTTTCAGCACAGATCCAGACAGGAGCTAGATGAAGTTGAAGAAAGAAATAAAAATAAGACTGAAAGTAAAAACTCAGTAAAACTATGAACATAGGATTTATAAAAAGTATTTAACGGCATAGAATTAAAAATTATTTGTTCTGTCAAAAAAGGTGAATAATTAGTAGAAAAATCTTTTTTTTTTTTTTTTTTTAAATATGTGTATCAGTTCTGTTATGAAAAAGGTTGCTGGAGACAAGTCCTGTGATAACTACTCCCAGCATTGGTGTTTTAAATGAAAATTTATCAGGAGGTGATGGTGGTGGTGAGACAGGCCACCAAAATCATACCCACTGTTGTCAAACTAAATATTAGGCAGCTGTGAACCCATGAAAATGGCTGAGTCTGCAGAGTCATCTGAGCTACCTGGCTTGATTTAATGTAGAATCAAGTTTTAAGGCAGCCTTTATAGTGTGAACACAAAGTGGGGTGATGTTTGTTTAGGAATAGATGAAGCACTAATCCTTCTAAACTCATAGCAGCAATTTATTTATTGCCAAGTAATACTTTGGCATTACTTTTTTTTATGTACAGAGGATTTTTGAACATGGAAATATCTGGAGGCAGCGACTTCCGAGTCTCCTAAGCAAAAGCTCAAGCTGCAGGTGATGTTCCAAGGGTTATGAATTAGATAGTTTCAGTTCATTCTTTTAAGTTAATCAGGAACTTGTAGCTTTCAGTAAGAAGATCTGAGACAGGCAGAAAAAAGATTGAATTACTTCTTGTCTCAGGGGAAGCTCTTCTCTTTTGATGGAGACTTCAGGCACTTGAGGGTCAGTGCAGAGCAGCTTGCACAATGTCCTCTTGGCTATGTGCCAAACCATCAAACCCTTTTCACTGGTTTTCATTGCCAGCACTTGCTTAACCTTCACCAACCCAAGATGAGCAAAACCAAATTAAAAAAAAGTAAAGAAAAACCAGTCCAGATGGAAAAGGGTGAGTAGATGTTTTGGTGAGGCTGGGATGATCCATTATCAAGAATACTGTTTTGTTGACATATACATAAAAACTGTTCTTGTGCACTGAAATACACCAGTTTTCATTACCCCAGACCTTTGTTCTTTCTTTTCAGATATACAAACAATTCTGAAACTGCACTCTACTTTTCTTTGCATAACGAGATGAGTGTAATGGAAAAGAAATGGCTTCCTCACCTGACTATAGTAATAGTTTCTAGCAAATGATTTCCTAAATAGCAAGACCTGTGAGTTATGAAATGGTTCGGCCTTTTTAGGGCTCCTCCCAAATGATTAGAGCTGCAGTTCTTACAGAACTCCTGACCTGAATGTGCATATTCATAGATTCTCAGCAAATGTTTCTGTAAGTTGTTGCTTATATTTATTAAAATAAAAATGTTAAATAAGCTGGAAAATTCATATCCTCTGAACACTAGTATTTTTAAGTCTGTTAATGGGAGGTATAGCTGTGGTTGTTAGTAAGAATGAGAGTCTCAGACTATGTGTTTACCTAAAGGAACTCCTGAAATGGGTGTTTCCTTAGGTGTCATAAACTTCACATTCCCTTCAGTTAATAAATAATTCAGTCTCAGATCAGAAACAAAGCATGTAATTTGGAGAGACTTAAATTTGTGTGTGCAATTGCAGCTCACTTCTGTGCAGTTAACCACATACCCAAATTTACGGTGCCTTGCAGTACCGGTTGTTCTTCAAAGCCAAATGGCTGGCCTGTGGAGTGTGCTCTCAGCCTGCTGCTGCTGAAGGTAAATGATGTTTGCTGGAGAGAGCAATGCTCTCCATGTGTACCTGCAGGATACCACAAGGCTACTCATGCTAAAGACAGTCTCTCTTCTGCATTGTTTCCTAAGGGGGCAGGACTTTTCCTTTGTCACAGAGATGCCATTACTGCATTGATTAGCTGTTTGATAGGGTGCCACTCCTGGGACAGCTATAAATTAGTATAGTATATATTACGGTAATGAAGAGGGGCAAGGGAGAATAAAAGAGCTCATCAGGAAGGAAATTCACTGGGAAGAAAAAAATTAGTTGGACATTGAGTGGGGCAGTTCCTGAGGAACAAAAAATCTTGACAACCTATAAGTGATAGATGTAGAGAAGTGAGAATAGATAAAATGAGTGGGTACAAAATATTTGGTTGTTAGCAGACAGCTCTGAACAGATGAAGAAATAGGTAAGATTGAAGGTGCATAAATGAAAAAAAAATCTTTCATGATGCAATTTTAACAAAAGAAAGTGAAATAATTTATACCCGCCTTGTTCATGTTTAAGGTTAGTGTTAACAGGAGCCTAGTGGTTTATTGATGCATCCATGTATAGTGCCCCAGAAAATAATAAATCCATCCTCTAGATCAAGGGTGTAGCAGATATGCTCAATCTTTTGCCATCTAAGGGTTGTGCTCTGAACCCTTATAGTAGTTAATATCAAATTCAGTGGCTCAGTTGCTCACTGAAATAATTACTTTGCTGAATCTCTCTACTGTTATCAGTGCAGAGATCTACAAGCAGGGTACCCTCAGAAACAAATGTGCAAGCTCCTTACAAGTTTGATATTTTAAAATTGAGATTATTTCCACAAGAAAATATCTTTGTACCTTATCAAGACAGGAGAAATTACAAATGGAGTATTCAACAGATAAAATATTTTTCTCTTCTCTTGGGGTATTTTGTTTATTTACTTTAATTAGATTTTCAAAAACTAAGTGAAATTTTGGTCTGATAAAAAGCTTGCAATAGTTCATTTTAAAGTCTAATTCAAAGAACTGGCTGACTAAGAAGCTTATGCTGCATGTGTTTTGAAGCCAACTAAGATACCGTTGCCCCAGTGTGATAAGATAAAGTACCAGATGTGTGTAGGAAAAAGTTTATGGATCCACCTTGGAATTTCTTTTTTTAATTGTTATTTTATTTTTGTCTGAAGAAGCTTTTGAATAATTATATGTTATCTTTTGAAATGGAGAGAAGGTTTTCCCCCTTTATGCAGATAGGGATGTTTGAGTCACACAGGTGCAATTACCATTCTTTTTTTTTTTTTTTTTTGATGCTAGAGTTAGGCCCCATAGATGCTTTCAAGCAATCCAACTGTAGTATTTCCCTCCTGGTTTGGAAATGTGAATAAAGTTATATATTTCCCATTTCTTGACTCTTTTGGCATTCCTCCCTTTCAGGGAGGAAAAACCTTATAAAGTTTCCTTTGGCCCAAAAAAGCAAGAACATCTGTTGCAGCTGCAAGTGGTGGGCTAGCTGTGCAAAGACAGCCCATCACCATGGGTGCCTGCAGCGGGGTTCACAAGGCTGCCACCAGCCTGAGCAGCATTTGCAGGAAGGGGAGACATCACCCTGAGGCACCAGTGGTTGGGAGAGGGGGTGAGCAGAGGAGGGGTACCCAGGGTATGCTGGATGGAGGAGCAAGTTGCACCCTGACAGTGGAGAAGAGCTGAAGCTGACATGTGCTCAGAGGTTTTTAAAAGGGGGGGAAAAAAAATCAGATCTTCACATTTGGTAAATACAGCTGCTTGGCAAGAAGGGTTGTTGGAGTACTGGGCTGTGCACTCCATCCCAGGAAGGAGCCACAGTTTTTTCAGGTGATGCTGGGCAGAAAGCCACAACTGCTGACCTGATGTTTTCATGCCAAACAGCATGTTTCCTCTCAGCAGAGCTGGTGAGAGGCAGCCAGTCCTGGCCATGGTGCTTGGAGACCACTGGTCTCTGCACGGGTTGAGCAGGTGCAGGGCAGGCTCTGGGAAGTGCCTCGCAGGGGGCCATTCACTTTCCTCTGCAGCACAGCCCCTGAGCTCCAGTGACTGCCACAGCTTCAAGGGAGGATGGTTGAGTGCAACCTGAGGCTGACAGAAGATAAAGAGACTTAAGGCAGTGAAGCACTGTGACCGCTGAGTCTACAGTCCCCTTATGCTTTTGGAGGCATTGTGAATTTATTCTGATTTCAACCTTACTCAATTGGGTTTTGTTTTTTGTCTTGGTTATTTGCTGCTTTTTTATCTCCAAGATGTAAACATTAAGTAGCCTGTTGAGAAAACTAAAAGGCCACAAAATATTTTTAAGGCTTATGGGAATGTATGAGACAATTATTTGCTTTTTAGAAAATTAGATTACCGTATGTAGGTTATGCTAAAAACTAAACAGTCAAACATTTGTGTTCTCTCTCATGGCTCTGACTTCCATACCAATTATGGCAACTCCAAATACTACTGCATTTCAGTGGTCCTACCAACTGTCCATATGCACACTTTCAGCTCATGGCTGCTGCAAAACTATACGTTCTCTTTTAAACCCAAAAGAAAAAAAATTAAGCCAGCCAGCATTGGCTTATGTTTGCTGAGAGAGTGCACATGGACACTGGGTGTTCAGTTGATTTGTGGTAATTTGTTAAGCTATGAATGAATGAAACTTAAATGAGGACCTCCGTCACAACCACAGAGTAGTGTTTGCCTGCTACTTTGGAGCTAACATAATGAAATCCACCAAGAGAGGAAGATAGTCTGAAAGCACAAGACTGTTTCAGGTCTGATAGGTTTAGTTCTCTCCTTTGCTATAGAATTTTGTGACAGAGGGCATATCACTGCTTGTCTCCATTACACGTCATATGAAAATGAGGATGATAAATGACAGATATGTATTTCATTTGGAGTGTTTGGGGGATTGATGCATTGAGGGCTGGAAATGGATTACTGTAAACAGTAAGAATAAGCTGCAAAAGACAGGTAACTTACACAATGTAAGCCTAGGCAACCCTCTACTGTTGAATGTGTGACCCCATTTAGATACATCACTTTGCATTTTGAGGGCAAGAAAAGAACAAAACAACCTCAGATTTCACAAGATCACTGAGCCTGGAAGTTGTTCCCTGTGCCTCCACACACAAGATCATCTTATGTATTCCCCACTTAGAGATGACATGAGTATTAAGAAGGAAAAATGAGCACTGTGTATCCAGCATGTGAATTCTGCCAATATGTGATGCATTAAGCTTCATCAAAGTGTTTGAGGTCCAAAAGGGCATACTGATATGGAAGCCACATTAGATTTGATTATTAAATGACTTGAAAGATAGATGTAGGTATTAATGTAGCACACCTGCAATTCTTCCTGATGCACTTTGATCTAGCAGATGATAATTTGTAATGGCAACCCTGGTCCATCTGCAGTTTGTTAGGATGGCAGCCAATGTACATTATGGCTCAGTTACTGGCAACCAAGACATCTGTCAACCAAAATAAATAAATTAAAAAATCAATTGTTGTTTATCAGCAACTCTTCACCCAGTAAATGCTGCTTGTGAGGTGCTGTCTGCTTGCTTCCACATCTACTTCATAAATGTCCCTGATGCTTTCTTCCCTGTCTCCTTCCATAGACATTCCCATGTGTTTGGCTTTTCGCACACTGATAGCGGGAAGCACCGCTAATGACAGCGGATGTGAGAATGGCTTCTCACAGGCACGGGCCAGGTGCCTGCTGTTCAGGAGTGGTACTCCACCAGGCTGCAGCTGACAGAAGAAGGCACTTAGCGTGGGGTGGAACAGGTAAGAGGGAAACTTCCATGTCCTGTTGTCTGGCAGTTTGGCAGAAGGAGCAATCAGACTCATGTCAGCATGACAAGAATTTTAATTGAGAATGAAGCCACTCAAGCTCATTAAACTGGTCTTAATTTGTAGCTTAAAGGTAGCTAGTTTCCATTAAAACAGATATAAATATATGTGCACGGTTTGACCTGCTTGGGTATCTTGGGATTTGCTTTCCATCACAGAGCTTCCTGGGGGCTAGCCACCCTTCCAAGGGAGCAGACAAGTGGGGAAAGTAAAAAGATTAAATTCCCACTGCAGCGTTTTCAGCAGAGCTCTTGGTTTGGGGAAAGGTTTTATTTACCCTCCAGGAGAAAAGACAAAGCTCTGATGCCCTAAAGCCCCTCCTCTTGGACTGAGACATGTGTACACCTTCAGTGAAAGACAAGAGGTTTTGGTGAGCCCCAGGTCTCCTTGTTCTCCCATCCTCCTTCTGTTGTGATGTTGTAGAAATATATTTACAGCTCTCCTAAAGCCTCAGGAAACTAATAAGTAAATGTTTCTGTTACCACAGTGAGAGGAACTAGGGCTTTCCTTCTAAATCTCTGTGCTGGGAGGAAAACTACCTGTTTGCATCCAGGTGGCAACTTATCTAAATTAAATGCAGAGGACACTAACATGAGCATTGTGCTGCCAGGAGTTTCACAGAGTATGCTTCTCACTGTGGCCTAGCTTTTATTGGCAGTTTATTTTTCCTTTTAGCATCTTTAGTTTCTTGCAAAGAGACAGAGTGTGCATGCCATTTCCAAATGATCATGTTACAAATCCTTCCCTTACTACCAGGCGGTATTGCTGTTTTTGATCCTTTTGCACCAACAACAGTTTTCCAGGTGTGTTATTCAAATGTCAAACACAAAGAGGGGATCTTTCATACATGCCAGGTACATGGCATACACAGGCACAGCATGAAAAAAAAATCTGCTGTTTATTTCATGTGTGATGCACCTACAATATATGGCAGAAAAGAGTTGTATATTTTTGTGGAGTATGTTATACTACAGTCTTTACATGCTATCAGTCTTCAGACGTTCCCTTCATAACTACCTCTCACTCTTCTTCCTCCTGTCTGTTCCTGGGGATTATCTCTGGGGAAGAAAACTGTGTGTCTGCAAACCAGGTAACAGACATCTTTAAAGGATAAAATAGGGTCTCAGCTAAAGGATTGCTAAAACAATTATAACATTAAGATGATTGATTTTATGGATAGTCATGGAGGAAATTAATTGTTTGTATGTATCACTATGGTGCAGAGTAAATTCAAGAAATATAGTTAAATGCCAAGCCTATAATGAAATTATAAATGGATCCATAACCTAGGACAATGTTAGATCTTCTGAAAGTTCAACCTTTCTGTTTTGCATTTGTTTGCTTGCTTGCTTTTGGTTTTGGGTTCTTTTTGTTCCCCCCTCACCTGGTTACGACATAGTCATATTAAAAATCTGAGAAATAAGAACAAAGCCTTGTCTCTTCAGATGCTTACCTACATAACATTAATATTATGATGTATAACTACTGTTAGTGGTTCCTGTCCAGAACACACTTGTGGCCATACACTAAGTTTAGAAAACTTAGTACTTGTTTGCTGAATGAATAAGTACCCTCCCACAGCAGAATATAAGCAGAGTCAAAGAAACACACTTTCATCAGTGTTCTTTTTGGTATTCACACAGGTTTTTTTTCTAAGGCTGTTCAAGATGACAATTGCAAACATTTCTCCATATGTTACTTTTTCAACCTGTTAAAATTCTATTTGTGCAGTTAGATGTACAGATTGTAATTTCCTACTTATTTCAGACATTAGCATTCAGAAAAAAAGGATATAATAGGCTATGAAACCTTCTAGCACTGAAGGATTTTTGTGTCTGACCCAGCTCTGGAGAAGATAACTGGCCAGTACAGGCTGGTTCCTTTTAAGGATGTCAGTGGGACTCAGAAGAGAAACCTCCTGTATGCCTGCATGTCACTAATTTACATTTGATACTTAAGCAAACAAGAAAAAATATTCAGTTTTTGAATGCTAAATTTTTTCTTCAGAAGAATATAGTGAAGCAGTCTACATGTTCCTAAATTTCCACAGACTTGACTTAAAGGCAGTTGGAGAGTTGGGTAGGCAGCTGAGTTACTGGATTTGTCTAGGAGCAAAATATACTGCTAACAATTTAAAAATGTTTATATTTAGAGTGCAACAAAAGAAAAAAATCCCTCAGCAAGGATCTTTATTTGAATACTAAACCCCATCTAGATCTCAATGAACATTTTGAACTCATATGACAGGACTTTGATGGTATTATAAAGAGAGTATTTTTTCTTAGTCTGCATTTCTGTATGGATCATGTGAGCTTTTTATCACCCATAACTCTGAGGTATAAGCATGTGTGGTCAGGCAGCTCTCCAGCCACAGGGAGATGCGAAAGGTCAATGCTTCACAAATTATTTATATTTACAAAATGGGGTTGTAGAAGACTGTTGCAAAAGCTAATTTTTCTGCATTTCTTTTAAAGTAACTGTAAATTTGCCCAAGATCTAGAAAGTCTAAGATGTAATATTCCTGGGGGTATTTTCACTTAATGGTAGAATTATGTTTATGGAAGAGGGAAGAATATGTTGCTTGAGAAAGGAAAAACATTCTGGATTTTCCTCTACCTGTGGATTGCAAAGTGTTGTAGTGGTTGCTCTCACATTGTGCTTTTTTGACTGCTCATGTTATGGCTGTGTACAAAGACCAAAATATGCCCTGTGAAATGTTGAAAGTGAGATGTTAAATTTAGCACTGTGCTAGCACAATCCATGTCATAAATTGTCAAGGTATGCAGGTCTGTCTGTGCTGAGCAGTAAAGCATGTTAGACCCATGGCTTAGAGGGAACAGGCCATGTGCAGCTGCCACTGATTTAGTCTGCAGAGAAAGCTAAGTATGGTGATGCCTACAGGGTGTTACTTGCAAGTAACTGCTGGGGACACTGAACTGCTTTATGTGGCTCCTGCTGATTATGTCATTTCAGAATAAGTTGAATAAAATTCCAGAAAGTGCACTGTCGGGAACCTTTTTGACCAGGAGTGGGGGAAACCATTAAGCAGCAAAAATCTCAGCCAGATACTTCCATTTTATTTGATCATTTTAATGATTTACCATTTCCTTGACTGACTTTTATAACAACTTTGTCTTGGATGTTAAAGTTTTTTTTAATTTAGTTCTTTTAATTACTTTTGCATGTGCCACTATTTCCCTTTCAAATGGAATATGAATAGAGGTGACTTTTCCCAATGTTCACTTTGTCAAATCAGCAGAGGTAATTGAACTAGAACCTCCCTTTGATAATTTATAATCATAGGATAATCTTCTTTCTGAGAGAGCCAATAAAAGAAAGTATGCTTTGATTCACTGCAGCTCATAGGCACTTCTAAATGTCATGGAGATGGCAAAAGGTTGTAATGTTTTTAGTCACAAAATTGGGAGCTGGGTTTTCTGGTTGATCTTCACTGACCACCTTAGACTTCTCAAGAGGCTTTACCAACCTTATTCTTTATATTTTAACATTAACATGTTGATAATGTTAACATTTTGATATATAACTTATATTAGAAGCTCCCTGTACCTTTTGGGAAACATTAACTTTTGTACTTGTTGCTAGTCCAGTTTATAGGACTCAGAAGTCAAAACTGGAGGCCACCTTCAGGATGTTGTGAGTGTTCATCTCTTCCTATTTGCACAACTGTAAAATAAGGACTATTTTCTAATTCACAGTAACAAAAAAAAAAAATATGGCTACAGGTAGTCCATTGAGGACTTGGTTAGAAAATTTTTATGTACAACAAATGCAAAGGACTTATCAGTTCATAGGGTTACAAGCTGGCAATGAAAGAAAAAGTAATGTTATGAAATATGAATTGGAGGTCTGGAAAAAAAATTTATTAGATTTAAGATTAAAATTATTTTTAACTTCATCCAGCTTTGCACTTGGAAACTAAAGATATCGTGCTGCTTTGTTGTTTTGATTTGTCTTGTTTTATTTCTTGTTGTTGTTTAAATTGTTTTTCTTTGAATGTTTTGAGTGCCTCATCTGGAAGAAATAAAAGTGGTCTCCTATTTTCTCAGTAATAGGGAGTCAGTACTTCAAAAAATAATAAAAAATTCTTCAAGATCAGCAACCTACATTGTCAAACTATATTGGTCAACCTTAAGGTGAAATCAGTAAAGGTTAGGTGATGTGTCTGAGACAGTCAGGAATGGGCAAAAGTAGATGGAATTCAAAACAGAGCAATTTGAGTGTGGGGAGTGAACAGGCAGAAAAAGTGGTTCTCTGAAAAACAAAAGCAAGGAGAAGAAATACAACAGACCTTGAACAGCAGTGGGAAAGAACTGACAGCAGCTTAGGAGCAGAGGCTGGAAACAGCAGGTGCAAAACTGAAATCTAACTAGCGTGGATGCTCTTATCAAGAGGGCTTAGTCCCACTTTGCCTTTGTGACCTTACTGGCATGGAAAGCCATTCAAACTTTGCTTTGCTAATGCAGTATCTGTGATGGGAGGGGTTTGGACCATGTGTTCAGTTCATATCACTGTTCATTTCATGTGTTGACAGGTTGCCATATGCCCCAAGGCTTTTTCTCCCATCTCTTCTCCCATCTCTTCTCCCCTAGTTGAAAAATCTTCTTTTTCTACCTATATGTGAGAAATCACTTGCACTCACCAAAATAAATATCTCAACGAATCAAGGAAAAGGGATGGTGAGTTTCTAAAGAGAAGATATTTCAATCGCTTCTGTTACATTAAATATTAAGATCTTTTCTGCCTGTAATGAAATTACTCTTTTTGTCTTTATTACTGCATCCCATATGATCAGTTACTCGCATGATAAAAACTTGGTGATGTTTGTGTATTTGCTTTATAGCAGTTCCTTACTCATGAAAGACCTTTTTGTGTGTCCAGACCATTAACATATGGTTTCCTTTTAATCTGGTGCCTCAGTAGACTTTAGACTAGTAAACTCCAAAGGGATGAATGAAAGCGGAGGAACGAAACAGAACAGAGATGGAGAAGCAAAAGGATGTTCATGAAAAACTAGAGAAAAGGCTACAGCTTTTAAACTACAACAGTAATTTTTTATTTTTTTTTTTCCCCCAAATAGTAACAAGGCAAATGCAGAAAAGTGCAGCTGCTGAGACTGTAAACCAAAGAATTTCTGGAGAAGAAATTGATTATTCCACTCAGCAAGACTATTTGAATGTTAATTTGTCCAGTGATGAATTTGACATTACAGCTGATATCCATGAAGGTATATGTTCTGTTTTCTCAGAACATTTAGCTCATACCTGGGAATTCATGTCTGGATTGACCTAGAAGCAAAGTGTCTTCCAACTGAAAATCCAAGTATCTCTTAGAGGCATCACTCACAGAAAGATAGATGTGCTAGAGCTATAAGAGTTTCTAACAACAAAAGTCTTTGTTAAGTAGTTAAATTACCAGTCTGCAGTAATTTGGGTGTCTTGATGAATGTGATTTTGTAACTGAATTAAAAACTACAAACCACCAAATGCTACATGCAAATTTATTTCTTTATCAAGCAGAGGATATTTTAATTCCTGTCTCTGTTTCATTCTAAAAAAATAACACTTTAGAAAGTGGTCAAAAATTTTATTCTCACTGCGATAAAGAATAACTCAGTTTATTACTCTGATCTCTGTACAAGTCATAGCCCATGCTAAAGCTGACCATAAATCACATAAACTACAGTGATTGCTATTGCTTTATTAAAAAAAAAACAAAACAAAACACAGAAAACTTTCTATTATCTTGAACATAATTGTATTACATTATAAAGGAGGAAATTTGCATTGTCTGGAATTTATTCATTAATGTACATGAATGCAGAACAAATTATTTATCATCCTTCCTCAAAACTAAGTCAGAAACTATGCTGAAAGATTAAATGGTAAATTACTGCTGCAGTGCATTTGAGAATATGATGCTTAAAGATATGTTTTTAGTGGTGCTTTTGAAGTCTGGAAAATGGGATTTCCTGCAGTCACAGCCGAGTGTGGGTGAAGCTCTATGGCAACTGTCAGGGTGCCTGAAGTTGAATCATCCTCAGACACAGGGCTGCTGATCCAACTGCCTTTAGGAAGCAAAAGTGTGTATGTAATTACACAGAGCTTATCAAATGACTGCCTATGGGTCCCTAAGTGGTACCAAATTGTATAATTTGATATGTAGTTAAGTCTGGTTTGTTTGTTTGGGGTGTGGTTTGTGGTGGTTTTTTTTTTGGTTTGGATTTTTTTTTTTCCCCTGTGTGTGTCTGTAAACTGTTTCTGGACATCTGGATTTCTTTTCTTGGTTGTTTTGTGTCTGCTTTTTTTTTCTTTCTTCTCTGAAGCCTTGCATTATTTTAGATTAGACCAGGATGAATGATGCTTGTTTACCACATCAAGTCACATCCTTTGCTTGCAAAATCAGTCATTTTCAAATCCAAGAGCAATTTACACAAAAATTTTACAGTTTTATTGGTCTCCAGTGGCAAGATATAATTTCAAAAACAGACAAACTCAAGAAAACAAGAATTTTCTTATGTGTCTCTCCCTAGTACTAAGTAGTCAGTTGGGGAAGGGGAAGGAAAGGAGGAAGTAAGCAGTTGATATTAATCTAACTAGATGGTTTTGCCAAAACTACCCGTGAGACTTCAGCAACTTTTTCTTGAGAGATGAAGCAATCTTTCTCTGTGATATTTCAACAACTTTTTTTGCAAAGGAAATGCTTTTCAAATTTTATGGTACATGATAGCCTTGAAAATAATGTGTTCCAATTCCTAAAATCCAGGAAATAGAGTACAGAGATTGGGAAAAATACGTTTGTGTCACTTCTTTTCAAGCAAAACTTATAGGGCAATTGATTTAAATAAATAAATAAATAAATAAAAAATCTAAGATAAACTCCAAACCCAAAGAAACTGAGCATTGTATGAATCCTCTGGTTTTGGAGGAACTTGCTGGAGAACCAAGATGGAGAACAACAGTTAAAAATACATAATCTGCGTAGTAAGTGATCTATATTTCTTCATGCCTTAAGTTGTTGAAAAACACTTTAATTAAAAGCAAGCAGAGAGAGTATCAATGTAGTAAGAGCTGGGACAACACAAGCACTGGAAAAAAGAAGGCAGTTTGTTAAGGTAAGAAAATTAAAACCGGAATAAAAGTTTTCATTGCCTGTACAGAAAAAGGATGTTCAGGTTTATTAAGGGTGAAGTGATAGTAACTGGGAATGTGATGAAACTGAGACAAAAGAGAGGAAAAGATTTGATACTGTGTGTTTAGTGAAAGTGACTAGTCTTGCAGCAACAGAAGGGGCATAGTGGACAGCTTCTAGCCCTTTTAAAAGGGAGAGGAGAACATGTTGGAAATAGGAAAAAAGTGGTGGAGAAGCTGTACTGAAAGTCATCAAATAGAGAGAGGGGGAAAAAAAGCCCGAGCAGTAAGATTCAATCACATAAGGTCATAGAAACAACGGGGGGGCCTAACAAAAAATATGGGAACCTTCACTGCTAGAAGATGAAGAAATGGGAAAACACCAAAACGCATGATGCAAGGGTGTACCAAGGGGAAAATAAACATGATTCAGGAATAAGGTCAATTGAGAGTTTTTTGACAGGATCATTTTAAAGTTCATGTTTTTAATGGAACCTGTCAGTATGGACAAACTACTACCAGAAATGTATCCTTTTCATCAAAATTAGAGAAACCCCAGAGATCAATCCCAAAATATCTTGCATAATGCCAGAGGAAATGCTGATTTCAGATGCCAGAGTATAACAGAACAGGAAAACTACATGATAGCTATTCCAGTATGAGTGAGCCTCATTTACTGTGAAAACCTGAAAAAATATCTGCCCAATGAGTAGTTCCGAAAGCACAAAAATGTTAAAAATAATACTACTGTCTTGTATCCCTGTTTGGGGCTTGAGAGTGAGGAAGAGCATTTGAGTCTTAAGAAGTGATTTTTGTTTAATTCTATAGGTTTACTCAGAGATTTGCATAGTATTACTAGAAGCTTCAGGCTTTATATTTCTTGTTTACCTTACTAAACAAATACATTTTAAATCCTATTTTAAATCCTATTTTTAATCACAAAATAAATAAATGTGCAACTGAGCATAAGGTAGAAATGTTGTCATAGCAGAGATATTTATTAGCACTTGTCGGGGGGGGGGGGGGCGGTGGAATGCAATTGAAAACCTTGATTACTAATTTTAGTCTTTGGAATTAATATTTAGCAATTTGTAGTTTTTTTAATATCTACCAAACAATTTGTCTGACCCAATTTATCATTCCAAATGTCCAGAATGTTAAGAATGATAGTTGAAGCATATAACATTCTCTAAGTTTGGGACTTCTAAATATGTTGTACTGCCTCTCTACTAATATATCTGTGCTGCGTGGGACATGCTGAGACTGCATGAATTTATTAGTCTTGAAAATGAGGTATATTTTTGACATCAGAAAATCTCACCTGAATCCACATCAGCCTCACTACCTAAATTTAATGGAAGTAATTGAACGGTGAAGGATATTCCATTTTGTGCTCTAAAAAAAGAACAAGAGTGCTTAGTATCACTAAGATGCTCTGAAGGCCTGGTAGATAAAAACGCCACATCCATATTTTATTGTGAAACATAGACAGATTGATCAGGTTATGAATTTGGTCAGTTATGTCATTGCATTTTTTCTCCTTTACATCCTGATGCTTAATATAATTTAAAAATCTTGCTCAGGTGGGTGTAATGAAGGTAAAAATCCATAATGCATGCAGCTATTATTGACTTTTAAGTCGTCTTTCCCTTTCCTGCATCCCCATAATTGTTTGGCATTGGTTCTTAAACTCAGCCTTGGGGCAGGGGGAAAGTATGGTAAACATTAATGATGTGAAACCATTTTAGGTCTTTAACTCAAAATTGACTTGGAAGTATAAGAACAATCACGTACCTTGAAAGTGAAATTGAACATTCAGCTCCAGAGATACTTGAGCCAAGGACATAAAAGTAGAAAATGAAAAAAATAGAATTCTGTTTAGGAGGATCTCTTCTGAGGAGCTATGCAGACACTAAATGTTAAAACAACTCTTAGTCTGGTATATCTTCAGACTCAAGAGTGGACTGTTGCTTACTACTGAATTGAAAGAAGTCAGTGTCAGAAACATGTTAGTATCTTTTCTGGCTTTTCTCGAGAACAAGGAAAACTGTATTTCCTGTGCTGCAAAAGAGATTGATATGAGAGTCTTGAGTAAAAAGACAAGATTAAGTAATTATGTATAAACTGGAAGAACTGTAGGAATACAGGCAAATTCCTATTTCCAGAACAGGTCTTATACATTAAAAATATTGGCCAGATTACTAAAAATAGTCTAGTACTAGAAAATGTAGCAATATGAGGCTGAAATATTCTGCAGGTTATTTAAATATCCATATTGTAACATGGTTCTAAATTTCAGCCTCAGAAAAAACTGTCATATCCCAAACAGAATTGTTTGACTCTCAACTAATTCTATAAATAAATGGCTTAAAATGTAAAGTAATTGGAATAAGCAAGCTCTTTGAAATATTGGAGATACCTTTGGAAACACAAGTTTGAAAAATTAACTTTCCTAATCTTCCTCTTGCCTATCCCTTGCAGCCAAATCTTTAAAAATCTGCTGCAGCTTTAGCTGTGTCAATATACCGGAAAATATTATTTTGAAATATAAATATCTCTTTTTTCTTTCAGAATAATATGCATTTTAAGAAAAAGAGAAATTTTTTGTTTCTTTTTTATCAATTTCTCCTTTGTTGCACAAAGTGTAATTATTTTGCTATAATCAGCAATTACTTTCAACATTATAGCAAGGTACAGAAAACCTATGTTGTGTTCTTTCAGTGATATATTTGTTCTTATATATTTTTATCTTCCTTTAACTGATAGTGAGGGGTGATCTTTGCTATGGGTCGCTCAAGGAGATTTGATGTGTAGGTAATTTTTTTTTTTCTTATTGGAATGTTTAAATTTATTTTACTTGATTGCCAGTCGCAATTGGGTCAATGATCTCATCATCCTTTAGATGACTAGTCATTTTTTTTCCCCTAAGTAAGTTTTCTGTACCTGGAATGACAGGAAATAATGGTCTGGAACAAGGGAATTTGCCTGAGATTTTTTTTACTGGTCACACAGTTTTCTCCTACTCTAGTGAGCCGTTTGTGCAGTGTCATTTTCTGAAGTGTGCTGATTGTGCAGCAACATTTTCTGAAGTGTGAGCCTGAATTTCTGCTGCATAATGATTCATCAAAATAAATTTTCCTTCTTTCTTTCCAAGCCCTGTGCTCTTTTTGTATCTCTCTGCCTAACCTACTGCCCCTCTTATTTCATTTAACTCCTGAATTTTCCAATACAGCAGCTGGTACCAGTAAATAGATATTGCTGAACTTTAGTTATGTGAACTCAAGAAGCAGATTAGTCTAGTCCAAAAATAAATTGTCAGGCCTTAAATGTTGCAGAAATAATAAATTATTAGTTTAGCCTCAGGAAGGTAGATAATAACCATCAGAGAGAAATTCCCCTAACTTCTCAGGACTGAGAAAATTAAGCTCTTGGCACACTTTTATCATAATAAATACTGCCTATCCCATAGATTAAATGGATGGTCTACTCTGTAGATTAGAAAGAAACATGGGCGTTAATGGGAGAGTGTTTAGAGATAGCTGCAGTGCCTCTCTGAGCTTGCTTGAATACAAAAATTTTGTATTATATTGTTCCTATTCCATCCAAAACCAATTTGCAGAAGTAGATAATTGTTTGTTGATATAATCACCAATCTGAGGCAGAATTTAGTGCATCAGTACTCTTAGACCATAGCCTTAATTCTTCTCCTTGCTCCTTTCAACCGCTGCATGAACATCAAATCCATGGTATAGCATTAGGTACCTGTGATTTAGTTCTCTGGGATCATAGTCATTGCATGCACTGTTGACATTTAAATATCAGCCAGATGTTGTGATTTTATTTTCAACTCTGCTAGCCAAATTCTGTGAGTCACCCCTTGCTGATCAGGATTATGCAACTTGATGGAAGAACCTTTCAGGCAAAAATTATCATCCTATTCTGATCATCTTCCCACCTCTCCCCAGTGATTTCATTTAAATGCTTTCTGCTTTACAAAGGAAATCAAAGTTCCTAACAGATTAATTGGAGAGACAAAAATTCTGCAATAAGCTTAGGTATACTGAAGCAAGAATTCCTTCTTCTGTCTTGTAAATGCTAAAAACCTCTAATGGACCATATCACCATTTATTTTGGGCTTTTTTTTTCACATAGAATTCAGACTCCTCACTCTGAGGATGTCTTGTCATAACAGGTGACGTCTTTGTCTTTTCTTCTGTCTCTGTATAAGTTAAGGTCTATGTAATAATTCTTCCTCATAAATTCTGAAGAAATATATACTACATTCCCAGTTAACAGGGTAAGAAGAAAAAAATATTTTGCAATCACTGCAAGTGAAGTTTAAAACTGCCACAGATTAGTATTTTTAAAAGGGATTCTGTTCAAACAGTATATTTCATATTTCTTTGTGTTATATATCCTTTACATTTTTAGTCTTAATGACATGATCATCCTGTATTTTATTGTTTGAGATTATTCATTGGCCAAGTTACAGAGGAAAGATGGAGATTTTTAGTCCCTTTTCCAATTTAGCTCCATGACACTGAGTCCAACCAAATTTACAAACATTAAGAAGTGAATGCAAATTCATTTTTTCAGTAAATGACAGAGAGGTGGCTTCTGGGGCTGCTTCTTCAGTGCTGCTTCTAGATCCAGACCCTGTTCTCCTTTTCTGGTCCCAGTATGATGCATAAGTCTATCCTGGCATTTTTTTCTTTTCCTCCTTTGTCTTTATTTTGTCCTCCTTCCCTTTCCCAGCCATCCAAGAGTACAGTATTAGAGCCTATTAAAGAGTGCTATGAGAGGGAATGATTCTTGCCTGAATAAAGACTCAATGCCCTTTTTGAGATGCCTTGCTCTACTTGGAGGCGCCTAAATTGTGGTTAATCCCATGAGCACATGCTGAGCCTTCCAGAGTCACCTCCAGGCGTCGTCCTGTTGCTGTGCTGAATTCCATCTGAACCCAAGTCACCCATTTGCCTGTTAGAAAATCTATCTTTTTTTCCCACCTGCCTGTGTATCCTCAGTTTCAGCACTGCAAAACACCTGATGAAGTGCTGAACAGCATGCTGACCCCACTAGATTGATGACAGACTGCCAAATAACTTATGCAGGGCCAAGGTTTTACCCCTGCTGTGAAATAAATAGGATTTGGAGATTAGGTAAATGAGAAAGGGAAACATAGTTTTCTCCATCACTCATAAATGGATTCACACCACATGTAAGGCTTTGAATGAAATGACTCTTCATCAATTTTCAGTTTGAAATGATCAGACTGATACAAGTGCACAAAGGCTGTTATTTTTCAAGGTGGGATATGTAGTCTTTTGTAAACTAGGCCATGTCTCTTGAGCTTAGTAAAATTTGGATTTTAATTTTAAATTTTGTTGTGATTTCTGTTTTATAAAATCTTCTCATTTCACTCTGTGGTATAATTCAGAGAAATTTCATTCATACATCTAGTATAAAATTTAAAAATGTGTTTCAGAGCGATGAACAGTATGTCTTTGGGTCTTCATATGTTAATGAACTTATTCTTTATATAGAGCAGGTGAAATTTTATAACTGTATAGGATGACCAGTACCTCCTGTTTACATTGAATAAGTCAAAAACTCTGTTCATCTACCTTACAGAACTGAGTAAACTGAGGTACTTTTTTGCATTCCTCCTCTTCTGCTGCAGTTGAATGATGAATTTGTATGTATGTTTCTGAAGAATGAAAATTTTCTGTATTTAGTGTAAATTTGTCTTTTTTTAATAAGTGAACAGCCAAAAAGAGTTTAAAAACTTCAACCTTGATGAATTTTTGGTTTTTTTTTTTTTTTTTTCTCTCCTGGTCATTATTAGGGAACTTCCTGACGTGGGAGTATCTAGGCAAAAAGGAGAAAAGTAATATCTTGATATAGTTTAATCTTCAAGACCTAGTAATAATCGTCTTGAACCTTTATGCGGTCTGTGAGAGAGAGGGAGGCTCTGGCCAAATGAGTCTTCTCCTGTACCTACTACCATATGGAAGTGCTTTTCAAGAAACTGTTCCTTGAGGGTTTAGAAAGCAGAGGAAATTATTTTCATGATTGTTTTAGGACTTCATAAGGATGGGGATAAATTCTGTGCCTCACCCACAACTGACAGCTAGTGCAAGAGACCATGCCGACCGGAAATTCAAATTTTCTGCTGGATATCAACGTCATCCCTACTTAACTCTGTAAAGTGGGGTTAAAGGACAGACTGTGGTTAAAGTCTATGGCAACTAAAACTGTTATTACCTGAGATGCTGTTGTGAAGAGCTGAGGGTTTCTAGGCACAAAGCCAGCATTTCTTCCCCCTTATTGAACAAACTGTCCTCCAGAGATGTTAATATTTTCAAGTGGCAGATTGTAGTATGCACTGGTAGTGAGGATAATAGGTGGGTTTATTTTAAGTAGTTGTGGAGGGTGTTTTCTTCTTCCTAACATTTTTCAGGCCCGGATTCAAATTCCCAGAGTTTCAATCCAAAAGGGACTATTATATCAATTTGATTGAACTCCTGTTTTGCACAGGCCATTACACTTAACACAGTTAACTGGGTGTTTTGCCTAGGCTCAACTTGTGTTGGCATAACACATCATTTCTAGAAAGGTATAAACCTGTGACTTGAGGTTGTTGCACTGTGTCCCTTAATGGTGTTTTCTAGTGGTTGACCTGATGTACTTTTGAATGTGTTGATCTTCTCAGTATTTCTTTTAACTGAAACTGGTTTAACTGCCAGCTATTGTCCCTATTTTGCCTTTGTTAACTGCATTAATCAATCCTTGATGTTAATTTTCTTTAATAATGTCCTTTTATTTTTTTTCAGAGTTAATCAAGCTGACAACTTCAAGTGTCCTGCTATGTGGCATGGCCAACAACTCTCAAGTAATGTTGTAGATCTTAAAATAAAATCCTAGAATAAAAACTAAGATTTCAACATATTTTAAGCCCTTTGTCTTCTTTCAAAGGTCTTTATCAAGAATACAGATCACCGGCTTGTTGTATCAACTACAACATTATCAGCAGCAGTTACATTTAAAGAAGTCCATTGATAAGAGTTGAATAGTTGCCTAGAAGTGATCCTTAAAAATTCCCAATAAAACAAGCTGTTCAGGAGTGATTCATTGCATATTTGCTTTTAGGGATTTTAGAAGTAGACAAGTCTGAATCCATTTACCATTTGTTTCCTTATTATGAACTATTAATTGGAATGTCTGCAAAGTCAAAATTATCATAAAAGTCTGATTTTAACAGCTACTTTCATTGACTAAACTTGTTACCTTATTAAAGATGACATTGTGATTATTGGACACCACTTGTCTTTCATAGATTTATATTCCTTGAAAGCATGACTTCTTCCGCAGTTCAAATACTTACTAAATTTTTCACTGTTTTTTCTCAAATTAATTTACCTTACCATTATGTGTATTAACTTCTGAGCCTTTCTTATGAGCAGCTCATAGGCACTCACTCTCCTTTCATTTGAAATATCCCTGGTTTTGTAATTTTTAGAAATAATAGCAAGCCGGAGATCTCTTCAGATGAACTTCTAGGATTTTGAGTGAAAATTACCATCACTCCTGGAGTTAAACTTCTTTTAATGTCTAATTCCCGAGCGGATATTGTCTAATGACATCGTTCTCAGTTACTGATGGACTGGAAAGTACTTCATTGCCTTCAAAGGATATGATTATGTCATCCTAGTTCCCTCTAAATAGAGAACTGTAATATCTGTTAAATGTCTCTGCCCTAGTACTTATTGGAACTAAACAGATGTCATGCAAGATGGAGCTGATCTGACAGTTTTGAGCTTATTCTGCACTTTATTAATTTTAGGTGCCTCATAGTCTAGGTTTTCCATTAATAAGTGGTTTTACAAGAGCCATTTGACCTGCATTGCATTTGCTCATTTTAAGCATGTATTTCTCCCATTACCTTCTACATCTTATAAGCACATTAACCATTTCCCCTGCCACAAAATAAAATTACAGACAGATTCTTTTCAGACAGGTTCTTTTGACAAAGAATTTTCTATGTCGCTAAAGCATTGTGCAATCTTAGAAATTTTGTTTGGTCACTGGAAGAATGAAATAACTTCTTTACTGACTTCTCTTCATTCTCTCAGCACTCCATCCCTGCTTGTAGGTTGTACAATACCACACTAATGCCTAGGAGGAGGAGCTGTGTGTGGGTGAGCAGTGTTTCTGTCTCAGAGGAATGATTTGCTAGCTTGTGAGATGAGTCTGCACTTTGCACAAGTACCATGTGGGGAATAATTCTAACATTGTGAAGTCAAGGAGACCCATTTGCTTCTTATTTTTAATCTATAGCAGAGATATGAGATTGGTTAATAATTATTGAAGCTAATTTATAACCCACTTGTTTCAAAAGGAGCAGGGTGTGTTTTTATTAAAGCTCTCCACAGTGGAATCAGTTGGGGGTCTGCCACCACTTATACTTGATCCATGCAGACCACCTCTGAGTTCCTAAGCATGGTGGCACCTGCACGGCCAGATCCACATCCACAGGCAGAAGTGCCAGGGACAGAGTTGCAGTTACTGCATTTTTGAAAATGGGCTGGGTGCTCTGTGAAACATCTGCTTTGAGTGATACTACAGCAGCTGTGATGATCTAATAGCAAAGAAAGTACTTCAACGTTCAGTTGTACAAAAAGGCCTTTGAGGAGAATGATAAATGACCTAAATTAAGCCACATTTTTAAGTAACTAATTTGAGCCTTGCCCATAATAGATACTTTCCTCAAGACTTCTTGCACCTGTCACTGTTGGAAAACAACTAGCATTTGCCTGTCTGTTGTTTAAGGTTGTCTTCGCAACACTTGGTTAAACAGCACCTGAAGCACTGACATAAGAAATGTTGGCTTTTCTGTTCACTTGATTGGAGTGCCACTTCCTTGTAACTGGCAGTGACTCAAAGAAGACCTTGTGTCTGGGGAAAACAAAAGTGCCTTGGTCCAGAGTTCCCTTCATAAAAAGTGCTATATTGATGTCTCTCAAATTAATTTTGGATTCAGAGTTTCTCAAAGTAGCAAAGAATAGTTTGCCACCTTGCCAAGATGATGAATCTGGACTATAGTAGATTTAAAAAATAAATTATGTAGATGTAGTTTCCTTGATTTTAGAACATTTAAATTCTGGATTGATCTAGAATGTTTTGTGCATGAGAAAGCAGTAGGAGTCTGGGAAATACACTGCACCATGTTATCTTGTTATACTGTTTCCTGCAAAAATATACCTATACCCTCCCCATTCTCCCCTCCCCCCCAAATAAAAAAAAGTCTCTTCCAAGTTACTTCTAAGCTATAAAGAAGTATTTATATTGTGGTGCTTAAAGGTTTAGAAAGGTAGATAGCAGTGCATGCGTAGCCTGGGAACTCTTAAATTGGTTTTGTCAGGTAATTCAAAGGATTTCTATCGTAATTGTTAATTTGGTCAGAGATTTCTCCAGAGGGCTAGTATGATGGCAGTGAAACCATATGGCACAAAGGAGAACTTACTTAGGTTGTAACTGTGTATTTGCTTTGTGTTTTGAATGAAGTTGATTTTGTTAGTAAATATTGTACAACTCTACAAACCTGTTTTGGGATGCACTTTGGTGTATGTGTGAAAGTTCATCACCCTGTATAACAAAGGGCAACATTTCTGCTGAAAGCTTTCTTACAGGAAAAGCCTATACTTAGTTTCTGTCTGAAAAATAATCCTGTGCTGAATTAATTTTTAGGTCATTTTGACACTTCACGTACCACTGAAGTCTCAGTTTATCAATATGCTTACCTCTGTGTCCAAGTCCTGGGGAGGCCAAATGGGGCTTGCTTACACTGAGATGAGACTGCATGTCAGTACTTATCAGAGTTGTTAGGAGTTGGTGATTCTCACCTGTAAGGGTTTCAGGACAAGGTCTTTCCATTTACAGCTAAGGACATCAGTATTCAGTCTCCTCCCTTGATGATGTCAACGTGTGTTTATTCACTGTACAGAGGCAGGGTACCTACCAAATTCTTAAATTTGAACACACACAGCAGCACCAATGTCTAACCTGGACCAAGTTTGCCATCTAAAAATTGCAAGGTGTTTTCAGTAAGGACACCTGTGTCCTACTATCATCCTCCAAAAGAGGAAGATGTGAAGAGAGGCGGTGAAATGACTTGCTCATGTTCACCTAGAAGCCAGTAGTAAAGAGGGTGTGTGGGAAGTGGGTTCATGTCTGTCTTTAATCTTACAGTGCAAAAGTTTATTTACACTCACTGGGAGTAATTGTATGTAGTTTTTATGGAGGGTCTGGCTACTCTGTGAGGTCTTGTTCAGTGCAGTGACACAATTTCTATATTATGTGTGTAGGATGGTCACTTACATGTTTTTGGCAACCTGAAGAAAGAATTGCCTGTTTCCACCCCACCATCACATCCCTACTGCTGGGATGACTACAGTGTTGAGTCTATAAAAATGACTAAAAGATGAGCATTAAAATCAAACAAAAGACTACTTTTTGCTTTCTTCTGAGGCTCTAAATCTCAGAGAAGTCTTCAGTGGCTCTTAAGTTCCATTGTGAAACAGGGAAAAAAGAAAACAACTGTAAACCAACATCTCCCTTTGTCATTTTGATTCAAGGAGTTAAAATGTCAAGTGTTCCAAGCTCACTACACTGACTGATTCTTGCCAGAGGTGTAACAAAATTGTGCCATTTTAAAAATCAAAGTGACTGGAAGCATGATTTTTTTTATTTTTTTTTTTATTTTTTTTTTTTTTACAAAGCAAATAGCAAATTTGTTTGCTGGAGTATTCATTATCCACATTTCTGGATTCATAAACAAGTGAGCCAAAAGTCCTTAAGTATCAGCCTGATGGAGAGCAGAAACACTGCTATTTACTTATCTAGCTAATGTGAACTAATCAATACACCTCCAAGAGTGAATATTTGAAGAGTGTAATTCCCACTTCATCTGCAAAGTTGAAGGAATTAATTGAGCAATTTCTGATAATGAAAACATTATAGGAAATTGCAGTCTGATTATGGATCAGGAAAAGACCTGGTTACCCATTCCTTTATAAATTAGTTTGCTGAAGTAAATTAAATTTCAAGGTGTCAGTTGCATGTTGCATATAATAAAATTATGAACCCTCACGCAAAACACCTATATGCTAACTTTCTGCTGTTGAGAGGTATTTAGAGGGTATTAATCGGTTAACAATAATTAAAATTCCTTAATTCTTTTGTCAAATGCTTTCCTTTTAACACTATAAATTTACCATTTTCCAGATTGAACTCTGAAAAGCTCACGATTTCTGGGGATTTGATTTGTAAGTATGAATAATCCCATTTCCCTTCTCCCTTCCTTCATCTCCTGCCTTCATTTTTATAATCTCTGTTAACCACTGAAAGCAGAGACCAGACCATGCAAAGCATCACAGCTGCTTGAAGAGTATTCTCAAGACTTTCTAGCAAGGCAGGCACAACTGAACCTTGTGACACCAAGGACAAAGGCAAAATAATTTTTTGGGAAAGACTGACAGCAGGGTAACACATGGCTGCAGCCTCCCTTCTTATCCCTTCAATGGTTCCCTCTCCATAGAAATCTTCACCACCTCTACTCTTTTCTCCATTTTTATAAGGTCTCTTCTTTTAGTTTGGTTTCCAAAAGAAGATGGAGTTCTAGGTAAAGTGAACTGAATATAGATCTGTGTTTGTGTTGTTATTCAGTCATATTCTGCCAAATGATCTGCCAAATTTCTAACCAGTTCCTTCCACATTTTAAAAGAAATAGATAAAGGCATCAACAGACCTATGCACTTTGATACCTTGGAAAAATTAGACATGAAATAGGCTTGATTTTGTATGTGGCTTGTTCTCTTTGCTAAGATTGTTAGTTTGTTAAAGATACATGTAGTTTGTTAAAGATTAATTGACACAATCCATTTTTTAGTTCACAGAAATAATGCGTGTCACACTTTTTCCCTGGCAAGACCTCTGGACACCACTTCCTTGGGGAGACTTTCCCATTGACACCAGGTAATCGCATGGCACAGGTTTTCTCTTTGCAGGGATAATCGTAAACAGTTCTTGTTCACTGGCACGTAGTTTCCTGAAGGAATCTATAGTTTCCCTGGTTCCCATCCAGGAACTTCTTAGCACTTGTTAAGCTGTCCTAGGAGAAGTGACTAGAAAAGTAGATACAGGTTGCACTACATATAACTGCTAATTATTAGCCTTTAAAGCTCATAAAACAACTTTAGCAGTCAATAGTTTTTAAATGGAAGTTTGATTTTACTACTTATCTGGATTGAAGTAATTTACATTAA
This sequence comes from Megaceryle torquata, assembly GCA_024611175.1. Classification (NCBI taxonomy): domain Eukaryota; kingdom Metazoa; phylum Chordata; class Aves; order Coraciiformes; family Cerylidae; genus Megaceryle; species Megaceryle torquata. Next base: position 26,876 of record JANIJG010009362.1, on the reverse strand, counting down.
CTTTTTTGAGTTCTTCTCAGACAACAATAGAGCTGGAGATCCCCAATATAAGCTGATGCCAGGGATGCTCTCATGGGCTCTAGTCTTGTGGGAGCCTCTTCCATGGTCAGAGGAGCTGGAGGTCTGTGAGCTATCCTGGGTTGTGCATTTCAAATTAGAGCACTGGAAACTCTATAAATTAACCAGAACATCTCTACCGAGGCAGTAATTTTCTGTCTTCAGACTGTAATTCAGACACAGCTTCCATTGCTTTTTTTTTACCTTTTTTTTTCTTTTTTCCTTTTTTTTTTTTTTCTTTTTCTTTCTCTAGAGGTGATACTAAAAAGATGGGACAGGTGATGTTATGTATGTATCTATGTGTTTCTGCTTACAATACAGCTGAGACCCTTTCCAGATGAAGACTATATCCAGATCCCCTTAACACACATAATTATATCTCTGAAAGCTTATTTCATATGGTTAATTTCAATACCAAATAACCAAAGTGATCACATTACTGTTACAGGCATTACTGGATAGGCAGAAAACACTGCATCTTTGTCTGACTTTTGTAGGTGACTTTGTAGACAGCATAATCCAGTACTGTTACTCCTATTACTTTTTAATGAATTCTACACATCCGCTGATGTTGTTCTTACAGTCATACATTAAGTTGTTTATGCAGAAATAGAATTCCTCTATAATCTGTACATTATTAAATTTTAGTGGTTTATATTATAAAAGTAATGTAACTTCTGTTGTCTCAGCTTTGCATATTTTACTTCATTCATCATATAAAATGTATTACTTCTGTATAAAACTCCCATTATATCACTAACAATGTTAATTCCCTCCAATTGTATTTTAAGTATGCTGTTTGTTTTACTGATAAAAGTGACTAAAAGATTTAGAAAACAAATAGCTGCAGATACTAATTTTCTGACTTTTATTTTGCAATAATTTTTCAAAATCTTCCAGAAACTGTAATCTGGGAGAAGCCTGATACCAGCCCACCATTACAGAACTTAGTGAAATTGTGCTGCTTCTGAAAAGAAAATGTGCCCACTCACATTTTGAAGTGAATGTTATATCCCCATCTTTAAGTCAAGGTAACTCTTCCACTCTCATTTCAACTAACTGTAGCATATGGGTAGAAAATATGCGCAATGATTTTATAACTTGAAGAGTTTCTGTAGTACTACTTGCCTATTTGTGTACCATGTAAGCTCAATACTTTACAATTATCATAGCTTTCATATCTACCTTGCCAACGGGTGTAATTTGCAAATTGTGGCTAAAAGTGCTGAACCACTTACATAGTGGTAGCAACTGCACTGGCTCCATGTATTTTGTTGTGTACAGAAAGTGTTGTTTGGTCACTGAGACAAGAACACAGTATTTGCATGATCATTTTCTACCGTTTCTGGGTCGTATAGAGGTGTTCTGGAGGTCATGTTATGTTTTTCTGGTTTGTTATAAATGCTAAAATTGATAATGTATCTTTTATTTTAAAAAGAATGGAAAAATCAATTTTATGACATGCCATATATTTTTGTGCCAACTGAGGGGTGCTAGAGCGTGCAAAGAGTGATATGAGAGTGCAGACTACAGGTAGTTTTTAAAACCAAAGAGAAGTAGTCTCATGTTTCAGAGGAATTCAAGCCACTTTACTTCCTCTGGTTAAAGGGGAAAAAAAAAAAAAAAAGAGGAAAAAATACCCAAACAATCAAAAAACCAAAATCAGCAAAAAAACCTACCCAAAATCCTGTCGACTGTAGTCAACAGTAAATGAGGTCTTCTGCAGATCAATGTGTGTGGTACAACCAGTGATACGTCTCTGATGCCTTTTTAACCTGTTGTTGATATATATGGTTACCAAAGGATTGATATGTACTATTATATTTTATAAATCTATATTAAACAAATAAACCTTCTTGTATAAACAAGTATTTTCTTGTAACTACTTCCCGTAAGAATATGTTGAACCCAGGCTAATTTATCCATGCCAAATATCTAAAATGATTACCACCAGTTAAGTACTTTTACTCAGAACACATCTGCATCCTATAACTCTACAGACTAAGGTACTGGCCCATGTTAAAAGAGATTTACTCTTGGTAGCTTTCCCAAGCAGGCTTGGAGTTTGGAAATAAAACCCAACCAACCAACCAAAAACAATTAAAAAAAGGCCAAGGAAACAAAAAGAAAACAAAAGTCCAGAAATGCTTTACTTCAATGTTTATTTCCAGTGAATTTATATACAGCAGATTAAGGAAGACTCCTCTACAACAGGTTAATTGGAAGATGTAGAAGTATCAGAATAGTATTCTAGTGCTGAGCAGAAATTCACTGATATTCAGCAAATTGAAAGCTCACTTTTTGTAGTATCTGCGGAGAACCCCCATTCATTTTGCCTGTGGAGCAACTGGAGGCAAACATTTTGAATAAAATATTTTGTTTCTGGTCAGATTGCCATTAACTCCACTCTTATGTTCCTGTAATGCCACCTCTCTATGGGCAAAAGAATCGATGTGAAATCATTTGTCTGCTCACATGATTCTGGAGATGAGTGGCTGCATTTACCTAGTCACAAGTAGATGGCTGGAAATTGCACTTAGTTTTTTCTCTCTCATTTTTTCACCACCTGGGCATGTTGAGAAGTCTGGATTGGCCTGGGATAGAGAGACAAGGGACCTGAGGCACCAGGCTAGCTCTGGCAGCTATTTCTGCAAGGTCTTTCACTCATTTTAGTGTGATTGTATAGAAAAGAAAGAGCAATGCAGTGCTTTAATTAAAATGAAATGGCACCTTAAGCCATAGTAAAGAACAAGCCTTAATAACAGGAAATACATAAGCTGAAACTTCACTTTTTGGGGTATTTTAGTCAGAGAACCACAAATCCCAAACCCATATGAGTGCAGCTTGCTCGGGGCCCTAGGGAGTGTTAACTTAGGAAGTTCCCAAGTCTTTCAAATCATTAGTGTGTAAAAGCTGTGTGTATGGATGAAGGTTCCTTACAAGTGTCTTTCCTACTTTGTAAACAAAAAAAATAAAAGCAACCCCCAAACCTGTTACTTCCACTCCTTTTAGAAGGACATGATAGCTGTGTGTCATATCACAGATCAGGCCATAATACAGTTCCTAGCTGAAGCATGTAGGTTTTGATCTATGGGTAATTTGCATAGAAAGACACACAGGAAAAATGTAGCACACACATTTGTACTGGTTGGCTATACTCCCTAGCACTGTTATGTCAACCTATGAAAAGATGAGTAAAGTGCACCTTGCCCTCTGAAGCTTGTCGGTCTTTTTTCCCTTACAGGAGTCTTGCTCTGTGTCAGGTAAGTGGGTAGACATTTCCTAAAACAAAGTGAGGCTCATCTTGACTCTCACAGAAGATTCCAACAGGAGTTACTGAGGGTATAAAATGTTCATGAAAAGGGATTTAAAATATCATCCATTTCATATTATTTTAGCACTAAATTAAAGCTAGTGACCTATAACAAAATTATAAAGATGGTTAAAGTAGCAGGAAGGAATTCAATCCTATTTCAGCATGCTAAAGCTACAAAATAGTTCTCTCTGGCTCCATTAAGAGGTTCAAGAATTGTAACAGGGGTCTCTAGATTTCCATTAAAATAGCATATATAGTATGATTACAATACATTAAATCTTTATATAATATTTATTCATTTCCCCCTAGTCTTCTGAACTTCATGATCCTTTGGTCAATTATTTTCAGAGAAGGAAATTGAAACTTCTTACATGGCGACTCTGACAAATGTGCAGCATATATATTGTATAGCATTCTCATGGGAGAACTTCAGAAATAAAATTAGTTCTGTCAGCATGCCACCAATTCATCAGCTTGGGCCTTCCTGAATCCTATGTCATGGCAAATACATAAAGGACTCCTTTGTCTTTATCCCTGTTTAGAAACATTGTCTAAGATCACTCATATTGCTCTTCCTAAATTCCGTTCCCATCACCTACTCTTCCTCTCTGAATATGAGTTTATAGAATCATAGAATCATTAGGGTTGGAAAGGACCTCTGGGATCAAGCCCAACCTTCCTCCTAACATCTCTCTATCCATTAGACCATAGCCTCAAGTTCTATGTCTACTCATTTTTTAAACACCTTCAGGGATGATGACTCCACTACCTCCCTGGGCAGCCTGTTCCAGTGCCTAACCACTCTCCCTGTGAAGAATTTCTTCCTAATATCCAATCTAAACCTCCCCTGATGCAACTTGCAGCCATTTCCTCTCATTTTATAATTAGTAATTTGGGAGAAGAGACCAACACCAGCCTCGCTACAACCTCCTTTTAGGTAGTTGTAGAGAGCTATACGGTCTCTTCTCAGTCTCCTCTAGACTAAACAACCCCAGTTTCCTCAGCCTCTCCTCATCAGGCATGCTTTCCAGACCCCTCACCAGCTTCATTGCCCTTCCCTGGACCTGCTCCAGCACCTCAATGTCCTTCTTTTATTGTGGTGAATATAAAGGTATAATTTCCCCACAGCAAAATAAGTGAGGAAATATATATGTGTGTTAAGGCATGTAAGTGTGTGTACATACACATTTATATACATAATTTAGAGGAAGAATTATTATCTCAGCAGGTGATATATGTCTTCCATTTAGCAGCAGGCCAAAGATGATGATAAAATCATTAATTCTGTCAATATAAATGTTAAATAGAAATGGGAAATTGGATGTCTGCCTTGTATCACATTTTCTCTGGTAGGAAATTACAGCAAAGAAATTGAATCTGATGAACATTCTGTGTTTATAGCCCCTCATCAAAGGTACAGCACGTGATATGCAATAAATAGCATGACACCTCTTAATTAAACAGTGCTATTGTTTAGCCCAGAATAAATGCATTTTTTGCTTGGCCAACGAGAAAGCTACAAGCTCCCATAGGGATCATAAAATAAAGAAGCCATAAAGTTAACCAAAATCAAACTGACAAGCCTGCACTAATTATATCTGGTATTATTCCACTGCAAAGGTTGATAGATAATACAAGTGAGCTCATTAGTAGAGGACGGAATGTTTCAAGGTTTATAAAGAAAGCATTTTTTACCTTTAGTTTAGATATTTTATGTGTTGTAGAATTCTCTACCATCTTAGATATGTTTGTAAGTTGAATTTATAAAGACATCATTTCTTATTTCTGGTAGAAAATGGCTACATCTCATCTGAGGAATTTTAGACAGATGTAAGCTGTTTGACTTTCACACTAGATGATTGAAGAGGCTTGCAGAAAGCGTGGTGAATAGAAGGAAAGGGGAAGAGTGCATGTGAAATAAATGAGTCTGATATTGCAATGTGAATTCAGACTCAAGAAGAATAATATTCAAATTCTTCCTTGTATATCTGTGATTTAAAAGTACAGTTATGGATGTGATTCAGCTTTGAACAAAGATTGTACAAGTGAAACATCTTTTCAATTTCTTCTGTGTTCTCTTTAATTAGTTTAATGGATTTATCTTCCTTGTAGGAAGGAAAATATTAAAACCTTCACCTCACAGGACGCCAGAGTAGTAATACAGATTTATGAATACAATCAATTGTTTTTAAAAAAAAAAAACAAAAAAAAAAGTTTTCTGATAAATTGAATTATTTTGTCAATGCACTATTTGTAAATTATTTTCCTAAAAGCTCAGTCAAGAACCACAAAAAAGAGAAATGGTGCTTTTTGACATAAGGTAGTTGTCCTCTGAGGGACTTTGTTTACTTTAGACCTAACTACTGTGTTTTACAATGAACAATACAGTAATGTGAATTATTCTTTCTACCTTCACAAGTGAAATGAATAAATAAAATCAAAATTCAGTGCAGGGGGAGGGAGCTTCACAGGACCTTGCTGGGCTACAGAAAGAAAAGCAGTGTGCTTCACAATTGGAAAAAAAACGTCTTGACTAGCAGTTTCTGAAGAGAGCCCCCACCATAAGACAGCAAGCAGCCCTTTTGTTTTTTTTAAGAAGATGTCAGTGTATTTTTGTTTGTATTTGAGGGACAAATTCTCTAGGCCTGACCATGCACACATTGGGTTCTTTGGTGATGCTTTTTTTATACGCTGCTAAAATCCTACAGCCCCTTTCCCAGTATGAGTTGCTTCTGGGTATGAGCAGCACTGGCTGCTCCAAGGAGATGGAGGACCTCGAGCTAATAGAGCATTGGCCTCACCATCCTGGCCTGCAGAGGCAAGAGGGATGCCTGGTACAGGAAGGAAATGCCCCTGGGAAAAGGGGATGTTTGTGACCTGATGATGGCATCTAGGGCAGGAATCATAATTGACAGTAAAGCCAGAATCATGCTGCTTTAACAGTGGCAGAAACAGGGTAGGCACCAGGGATTTAGGATGCCTTTTCCACTCAATTGAAGTACTGGAAAGAGTCCATATTGAAGACCCCAGACAGTCTTGGCAAAACACCAGTCTTGACATTTTTCTTAGGTTTGAACTGATATGTGTGCTGTTACTTCATGTCCATGTAGCCTTCCAAGTCTTCATATGAAAATGCAGCCAGTACTCAAAAATGTGCTTTACAAGCAAAAAGTCTGGATTAAAAATCATCCTAATAGTAGTTGCTGCTTGTAACTCTTAAGTAACACTAAAAGGTATTGTTGAAATCCCAGATGCACACAGGCATTTAAAATGATCCATGTTTCTTTTACTAGCTAGCCTTTACTGGTCTTTCAAGTCATGTTATCTTTAAGATAATCTACCAGCAAAAGAAACTGAAAAAAATATGGAAATTCTTAAAGATCTGTCTGTGACTATGTGTACAAATGATGGAAAACTCTCAAATTACTGTTTGAAATATCATTATTCTTAAGGGCAAACAACCCTTTTGCTGTGCCCATTAACCTGAATATGGACAATATAAAAAAACATCACAGCTGAACTATGAGACCCATTGAAAACCAAGTGCTTGTTAGAGCTGTGTTCATATGCAGTATTCTTGAGTGTACTGTAGTTATGTGGCAGAAATACTGAGCAACTGATCACTATCAGAAAAAGAGATTCAGTAACCAACCCAGTGTCAAAGATGTATTTTACTATGCTTTCAAAACTGAGGGATTGTTCCAAAAGCCAGTGTGCTGCACAGAATGTAAATGTGATAGTGTTTTATTTGACTAATGTTTTGAATTGGTAATGCTTTTTACCATGTGTAGCATAATAAAACCTGTATAGAAAGGAAAAATAGTACACATATAGTAAATTTAGAGATGACGTTAGAGACTTTGGGAAGAAAAAAAAGAGCAATGAGAGAATAGTAATTCAACTGAAAGTAAATTTTTCAAAGGCTGTGGCAAATTATTCCTGTCTCCAAACCTTTAATCCAAGTATTGTTTTTTGGAAGGACATGTCAAATCAAACCTAGCGTGAAGAAGGATGGTTACTAAAGGATTTAGTCAGCAAAGGGAAAACTTGACAAGTTTCCAGCTTTATCTTTCTTTCAGAAATTCTGGATATACTGCACCTCACCGTGTATCTTACTGAGTTTAAACCTATTAACTTCAGTATTTCTGACTCTCTGCTAGAACTTGGAAAATTACCCTCGATTACATAGCTGTTGTTGAGCTTTGAGCATTTCCAGTTTTTCCTTAGGGAGATGAGACTGAACTCCAAGTATTCATGAATCCTTCAGGAAACCTTTGGTGTGTTTGACCTAAGGGTGGTATTGGGATTGGAGAGAGGCTTGCGTGGCTTTTTGGTGCCTTTATGTGTACAAAGGATGGCAGTCTATTACACATGCTAAAATTCTTTGAGGGAGTGTGTTTTTTCTAACTCTCTATACTGTCTCTCTAAGCTTGGAAACATAAGGATTTCTTGAAAACCCTCCTAAAAGTGTAGAGCAAGCTACAAACAAACTTGTAGCTGGAAGGTAGGGGTGAGTGAGAAGTAAACCTTTTGAACTTCTGATCAGTTAGCTGGAAATGTTCAGATGTGATTTTCTTTTTTTACATAGTAAATGCTTAGATGAGAATGTTAGTCTGTACTTTCTCTGGTGTGTTTTCACTGAGCTGAATATCCCAAAGCAAAGAGCCTCTGCACTTCTAGATACCTGTTTCAGAATTTTTGGCTGTGGCAAGTTACTTGCTCTAAAAGTTAAGAATGTGTTGGACATCAAGACATCAAATTCTAGGTCTACCAGCTTGAGTGTCATCACATGGCCTCAATCCAAGGTTGTGGGTCTCTGTATTTTGGTGAGCTACCTTACAGTAAGAAAGTTGAGCCAACTTTCATATTATCTTAAGGCATAATCTCTTTCTCTTTTTTTCTTTTTTTTTTTTTTCCAGAGCTTGAACAGTTTACAGTAAATCTATAGAAATCTAATATTTTGCTCACTGATACCAAATACATAAGTTAATGTAGAACAGAAAGGCAATGCCAAATAGTGTCAGATACTTGGAATTGGTATTATGAAGGAAGTATGGGGTTTTAGTTTAGAGCTATCTATTATGTTATTTATGAAAATGGAAATTTTTGCTTTTCAGCGGAATAGAAGCTAATAATACTAATAATGTTTTCCTTTTGCATTCCTATTCATAAAACCTCTTTTCTTTTCTTTTTTTTTTTTTTTTTTGGCTTCTTGATATTTCAGTTTCTGGGAATGTGTATGTGCAGGATTTTTCCTGCAAAATATAAGATACATAAATGAAGCTAAGTTTTCTTGAAGTAGAACTTAAGGAAAAAAACAATTACTCCCACTAACAATATCATTATGATTCTATCGTTCTTTGTTTCTCCTGAAATTTCTACAATGATTTTGCTATTTGTAGAACTTCAAAATAAAAAACACTGTTTGTGAAATCATCTATATTACAAATAAAAAAGAAAGACTGGAAATTCACTAGGAGAGTACCCAGTATGAGTGCCTTGTATGCGAGGCATTTTGCCCAGAAACTTTTTTTGTGTGTGTTAAAAATACCTTTGGATTCTGCACACTGGTGCCAAATATAAACTGCAAAGAAATTTAGGCCCACTAGGAGACTGCCTCTAGACTGAGAGGAAACATATGCTCCAGAAGCAATGCTCTTTTTCATTCGTTCAGCCTGGCATAATCCTCACATTCCCAGACTGACTCTTGTCAGGATTTAAAAAATGTATGTGGGGGCAGCTGGAGTAGGTTCCGTTCCACTTTATTTAAGCTGTGCCTCTTAGCCTGCCACAGACTTGGCAGACAAATGCCAACCTTCTTCAACTCTTGGTAGAGATGACTAAACCAAGGCACTTATATTGATTTTATGATGATTTAGTACTCCTGTGTCAGGAAGATGTCTGTAGATTCCTTTATTCATGCCGCTACAGTAACGGTTTAAATTAGCAAGGATTCACATTTCAGACTTCGTTTCTAATCCATATTAATAGAATAGTGTTGCTTTTCATTAGCTTTATAGCCATTAATGAATGATTTGGTGCGGACTAGTGCTTTCTTGGTGGCCTCAGATCATCAGTTCCTATATTAAAGGCATAAATAATTTTCTCTGTGATATTTTCTTGACTTGTTTGCTCTGAAACAAGTTTAACACACCATTGCATTGAGTTTCTTTATGAATAGTATTGTATACGATACTGTTTTATTTCAAGGACATTTTCTCCTGGAACAAATTTCTGCAGACCTCTAGAAATAGACCTGCAATTGGCTGGAGGAAAACAAAATGCCAACCAAGTACCAGGCATACAGGGCAGTACCAAGATCAACATGCAAGTAAGAGTTGACAGTTCAAATGAGACTTAAAGCAGATAATCTGTGCATAATGTTTTGATGTTTCTTTCTCACATTCTTTGGATGTTTGTGTGTGCAAAGAAGGCAAGATAAGATACACTCATCACAATCTGAACAGTTGTGAGAGCATGGTAGTTGAACTGAAGCTAATGCTGCAAGACAGTAATGGACATAAATACGGGTATCATATCGTGATTCAGAAATTACATTGTTGTCTATGATTGTGTTGGACATAATGAAACACATATGTTTATGCAAGGAAATGTAGCCTTGGGTTCATGCCAGGTGTGAATGCAAGGAACAATACAAATATAAAATCAAATTTAATTTCCATTTGATCGCATTTTTGATTATGAACTCTAAGTACCTCTATGAACTCTAATTACCTCTAGGATCACATGTGTAGAGTTGCAGTTCCATCAATCAGTGAACCCAAAATTAATTTTAAGCAGAGTGACAAATTTTGATCATGAAATTGCACATTGAAACAGATTCTGAGAACGCTACAATTCCAACAGCATCATAAACCTACTCTAGATGCCCGAAGCATGTGTAGGTATGAATTTGCTGGTAGAAAGAAATACTCCAATATGTGTGGGGTCAAAGGGTTATCCTATTATGAAAAGTCTTGTATGCCAGATCTTCTGACCTGACTGTAAACCTTAAGATAATAAACACATTTCCTCATTCCTTTATTTCTGGAAACAAGAAATAGCTTATTCTTGTTTATTCTCTGACTTTCTACTACTCAAGCCTGAGGAGTAAATGGTTCAGAAATCAATTTCTTCAGTCAATATTTCATGTTTGGGGGAAAGGACATACTAATTTTGACTATTTGAAATTTACACTTCTGAAAGCCTGACTTTTTGTTTCCATTTTTAACCTTTGTGTTATGCTTCATGCATAGGCAATGTTTTCAGTTCAGTAATGGTACAGGGTTGTAGTCTCTTCCTCTAAAACAAAATCAAGAAAAAATAAAAAAGTGCAGAAGGGCAATGGAAGTGCAGCTAAAGGATCTGCCCGTTTTAGAATTCAAGATGTCTTTCCATACACTATTTGAATATCTGTGGTTTCTGATATTAGCCTTTGGAACTTAGGAAGAAACATTCAATTTATGAGAATATAAATCCCGTGCATAGTTAATGTTGGAGTTTAGGACAAAAAGCACAGGAATGTCTAAGTTTCTAGGAATTAGTTAACTTATGTTTGATGAATTTCTGTATTTCCTGATAATAAACAATGCCCATGAAACTCAGTTTAAACCTGTTAAATACCAGTAAAAACAAACAAACCCCAAAAAAGGTTAATCAAACCATAATCCATTTTTATACCAGGCTAGACATTCAAGAGGGAAAACAAATTGCCTAACAATTCTTTACATTTTTTTTGCTGTCTCTTTCTGGTGTAGGGGTTTTTTTTTGTTGTTGTTGGTTTTTGTGTGTGTGTGTGTGTTGGGATTTTTTTTTTATGTGTGTGTGTGTATGTTTTTTGGTTGTTTGTTTTTCATTTTTTTCTTTCTTTTAACGTGGTATCTGTTGAACTGCTGTATAACAAGATCACTGTTTTCATCTTTTTTAGCTAATGATTAAAATAAACAGGCAGAACCAGGAAACTATCAGTGGAAGAAGATCCTTCTTAGAAAATAGAAGGAAGACCTACCCATCCTTTTGTCTTCCCTCAGGTAAAAGACAAAAGCCTTACACAACCCTGGTTGAGGATTCATGATGAGCAGATCACAAGTGTCTTATTTATCCTTCATGCTTTTGTGGTGAAAAATATAAACTCAAAGCAAAATTTATTTTTATCACAGTAGGACTGCAAAGTCAGTAATTCATCTATCTCACCTTTCAGGAATCTTTAAATGTATTTGTGTGTTTCTTCCCCTTCACAAGACTGACACACAGCAATAGTTATACTAGCTGGTAAGCCAAAGGGATTTTAGGGACCATAACTTGAGCTGAGAGTTTTGTATTTCTCCTGAAAAATTTGACCACACCAGCATTAAGAGTATAAGGAGAACTAGGAGAGACTTTTCTCATCAAGTTGCAGGTCCTCATATGTTATTCACAGAATCACAGAATGGCAAGAGTTGTAAGGTACCTCTGGAGATCATCTAGTCCAACCTCTTTGCTAAAGCAGGTTCATCTTAAGCCTGGTGCACTGGAACATGTCCAGGCTGGTTTTTAATATCTGTATAGGAGGAGACTCCACAACCTCTCTAGGAAGCCTCTTCCAGGGCTGTCACCCTCACAGTACAAAAGTTTTTCCTCATGTTCAGGTGGAACTCCCTGAGTTCCAATCTGTACCTGTTGCCCCTTGTCCTATCTCTGGGCATCACTGAAAAGAGACTGGCCCCATCCATTTGACATCCACCCTTCAGGTATTTATAAGCAATGAAAAGATTCCCTCTCAGTCTTCTCTTCTCCAGCCTAAACAGTCCCAGGTCTCTCAGCCTTTCCTTGTAACAGAAATGCTTCAATCACCTCACCATCTTCATAGCTCTCTGTTGGATTCTCTCCTGTAGACCCTTGTTTCTCTTGAACTGGAGAGCCCTGAACTAGACACAGTACTCCAGACACACCCTCATCGGGGCAGAGTAGACCTGCTTGTCACTCTCAATGTACCCCAGGGTACCACTGACCTTTGTGTCCACAGGGGCACACTGCTGGCTCACAGTCAACATGTTTTCCCCCAGGACTTCCAGGTCTTTTCCATGGAGCTGCTTTCCAGCAGGTCAACCCTCACCTATACTGTTACATGGGGTCATTCCTCCCCAGGTGCAGGACCCTACACTTGCCTTTGTTGAACTTCATAAGGTTCACCTCTGTCTAGCCCTCCAACCTGTCCAGGTCTCACTGAATGACAGCACAGCGCTTTGGAATGTCGGCCATTTCTCCAAGTTTTCTATCATCAGCAAACTTGCTGAGGGTACACTCCATTTCTTTAACTGTTGCAAGAGAAACACAACACTTAAACTTTTACCAAGCATGGTAAAACCAGGAAATTAGATTCACCGTTAAGCTGGAGAAAAAGTTTGCTGGTGCTGTGTATTTGATACATATTATGTAAAGACTTCTCAGCTCTGTCAGTGAATGATGGGCCATACACCCAGGAAAATAGTCCTCGGGAAAGGCTGCCACTTAAGACTTAGTGTGAATGCAACGAGAGCTATGGTTTGGTCTGCCAGGCCCACCCCAATGACTGCTGCAAGGAGGGAGGGAGATCTAACTTGCCCTTGCTCAAGTTGAACAGGCTGTGTGCCTAGGAATTACAGCCATATCCTTTTCTTGTGCACGGGTGGGCTTACCATGTATTTTTTCCTACACGCCCTGTTCTAGTTTGTCAATTTAGGCAAGATTCTTGTATTTCTTAGGATACTGAATCTTTAAAAGTATTTTAATGATGGCAAAAAATTAATACAACATATTGCCAGCAAAAGTATATTAATCAATTTAAGAGTAATAAAAATTTGTTAAATTAATGGAGAGTACTGGTTTGGAAAGCTGAAGGGATGCAAGCTTTCCAACGCCACTTCCATTTTGGATGCGAGTCATAAGAGTATTTGTCTGACCCAGAGAAGTTACTGGGCTGGGTTTTAAAAATAATTGGTGGGTGCAGTCCCCTTGATCACACACAAAAACATTTTTAGGCCCATTTGTGGTTAAAAAAAAAAAAAAAAAAAAAAGAAGTATAGCTGGACAGGTTTTGGAGGGTTTTTTTGATTGTTAGCCAGAACAAAAAGATGTAAAAAAAATGTATTAGTTCTTGTAGAATTCAAACAGAAATTATTCAAGGTGATGATGGTAAGAGAAAGATTTATGAAACAAAGTGTATAATTTTATTTTGCTTTAGCGTAAAACTTTTCCATTAACTTGAAAGAAATTTACTTTTTAATTCTGTTTTTCCCATTAAGGTCAGCTTCTAAATGAGAAATGACACTTCAAAATGCTTTTAATACTGCCCCCTCTCCCAAAAGTTAAAAGGAAATATTTTAACATTTTCAAAGTGTTTCCCACCCATTTCTTCCAACTGATACTATTTGCTGAATGTGCCTTCAGTTTCTCAACAATTTTGGCTTTGGCACACGTCATTTTTCCACTGACTTTTCCAATCTGTTAAAAAAAAAAAACAACCCAACTTTGATCATGTGTCCTCTCATTAAGTATAGGTGTGTCGGTCTGGAACTAGCTAATACAATAAAAAAAAAAAAAAAAAAAAAAGAGAGAGATGTGTTACTGCAAGTGGTTAAGAGAAATTCTTATTAGATTAGAAATTCCTATTAGAATTAGGATGCTCAGGAGTGAAGAGAGATGTTGAGTTCAGGCTTTGTCTCAAATTTTATGTCCCTGGGCTTTCTGAAATTATCTGGAGATGTGATCTTGACAGAGTATATCACAGTAATACCTTCTGTGATATATATGGAGGAGAGGCTTATCTTGTTATGAATATTGAACTGTTTTGGGGTTTTTTTTCCATATATGTTGGCTACAGATAATATATATAATGTATCTTGAAGTCTTTTTCCCTGTAATAGAGCCCTGTAGGCTTTAAAGGTCTTTAAAGGAAGATTTTCCAGAGTGATTTGCAAATCTAAGTACAATCCGTGACACCTCTAGGGGTTTAGTATCTGCTTTTAGAAAATCCACATCTCCTCAAGTTTTAATTCTTGGATTCAGGCCTCAGCAGTGTTAATCATGAACATCTTGCAGTAAGAATAAATGTGAATGAACTTTAATATAATAAAAATACTCAGCTTAATAGAAAGCCACACAGAAGTGAGAAAAACTAAATAGTTGTTATACTACCGACCATTATTAATACTATGTTGTTTCACAACATCACATTGTATTTCAAATGGTGATTTAACATAAAAGTAGTGTTAGTGTGGGTTTTAATTCATTACTTCTGAATACTGCAAGAATAAGTTTGGCCATATTAATGCATAAAGAAAAATATTTCATTTAGGCTCAGAGGGTGGATTTAATAAGCAGACCCAGCATACAAGTGTATTTTTAATGTTAAAGTACCGTCATTGGTTAATCATACCTGAAAAATCTGCTGTGAGATAACATTTTGATGAATGAATTCTTCATGTAGGCAGATGAGGACAATTGCCCTTCTGTACATTTAAAGAGGTATTGATCTTTCAGTTGTATTATGGACACAGGGCTCTTAATCGGACAATTTGGGTTTTTTTGTTTTGTCTTATTTTGACTGGTTTATATCTTAGCAAGAAAGGTTTCCATTTATTCAAGCTTCTATAGCAGTAATGAGATTGTCATTTAACCTAATTCTGTTGATTTCACTGGTAGAAATGTTGTAATGCTTCAATATTGATTTTGCTTATAATAAAATGCTGCTTAGAACATTTGTGGCAGCTGCAAGAATGGGGATTCATTTTCAGCCTAAGAAAAAAATACTTACAAACTTACAATTTTTCATCTCCAAAGTGGTAGAACAGAAACATAGTAAGGAAGAGAGAGCTGCTTTATTTTAAGATCGAGTGAGTCTGGAGAAAAAAGAGTAGGGTTGAAATGGGAGGGAATAGGGGAAGTATGTTTGATATCTGAGTGTTTCATGACATTTCTTTCTAAAAGTTTTCTTACTTTAGATGAAGCCCAGTGGGAGGATAGCAAACTTCAGGTCTCTAGACTCTCAAAACTCAACAAAGGTGATAGCTGACTGACTATTCTTTGATGACAGCTGCCTCTATAGCTTTCTTGGCAGTTCCTCCTTGGAAGCCTTCCACTGGAGGCTGCAAGCTCTCTCCAATGAACAGCCAGATAGCTTTCATGTTGTGTGAACTGCGAAAGCGGAACTTTTTTCAAGTGTATCCAAGAACAGAGACTGTGTCCCAGCAAATTATTTCAAATGATCTGTCCTTCCTAGCCATTAGATACAGTTTGATTAAATCAAGCCAAGTTTATTTGCTGTATGGAATAAGCTGGTCCCTGGCATATTAAATAATGTTGATGAATATGGAACTGTTATTAAAATAATATCCAAGATCAGCATACTTTGTACAGTCTAATTATGCTTAATTATACTTGACATTAGAGAAGAATATGTTACAGATAAGCGATGTCACCTGAGGTGCCTATAAAAGGGAAGGAGATGGGACTCTTTCAATAAAATAAGTTACACTAACAACGAACAGCTTAACAGAAATTTTGCTGCAATACTGTGTGCTCAGAAAGTTGTCACCGGTGTATTATCCAAGAAGAGTGAGTGCTTTCTACTATGACATCTCCTCTTCTCCTGTAGGGCCTTACCGCTTTCTCAAGACAGGGTGAAAATGGTGATATAGTCCAGGCAGTACTTGAGTTTCTATTCAAAGGTCTTTCAGCTTGAATTACTCATACAGGACATACAAGCTGGAACTCTGTTGGCTTTGTCTGCTCCGTTTGCAGCTGTTTGTCTCAGGGAATGGACTATATCAGCCAAGGCTGATCTTTCTTCCTAAGTACAAGAGGAGAAATACTTCCTTGTCAGGTTCAAGCAGATGTCTTCTGGAGAAAGAAATAGGGAGAGGGAAAGGTCATTGTCAATGCCTATTAGGCATGAAGTAAAGCTTGGGACAGAATTTTGTCCTTGATTAATTAATTGAAGGAAATTAAATGAGCTAATAAATAAAAACTAAATTATATTAGAAATTAATTTGGATTTGACCAACTTCACAGGAGCTCATACTTTAAAATATGACAGTGGCAAAGTCCTCTAATCACTTTACGATTGTCAAGCAGCTACTGCTGCTGTGCTGTATGGTTTGCGTATCTAACACTTTGCCAAATCTGGCGGACTTCTGTTGGACCCAGGTCCTTCTTGGTTCCAGCCAGCACCCCAAAAACACCAGGAGGCTCTCCCACCTCTTATCTGCTCCCCTAGGAGATGGTCTGCCTGTGCTTGAGGCTAGCTCTGACAGTTGTTATATGCCTATGTTCAGCTATGTATCTTGCTGACAGGGCCCTGGCTGGTGTGGGCATTGCTCATCTCTCTTCCCTGGCTGAGTAGCTGGTCTGCACTATGCCCTGATAATTTCACTGTAGGTTAGGTATCTTGCTGAAATCTCTTGGTGCACCACTGAGGCATGTTTTTGTTTTGGGAAGTTGAAGCTTCTTTAAGTAAAAGTCTTTTAATAACTCTGTCAAGGAGAGGGCTTTAGAAACAATGTTTCTCTTCAGAGAATCTCATTTTTTGTAAGTGTGTGTGCAAGCACATGTACATTAGGCTCTATTACTATGAAAAGAAATAATATATAGTTATATATAAGTATATGAAGTACTCCGTTCCCCATGAATAGACTGAACAGGATCAGAGAGTTAAGGTGGCTAACAGAATAACAAGGAGATGGAAATTGAAGCCACCAGGGAAAATAAATGGTTAGAACATACTCAGGAAATCTGGATGCTTTCAAGTTGCCTAACTAAAATAATCCTTGGACTGAAGCAAACACAGAATCATTAGTAGTAATATTTGTGAAAGGTAAAGGAAGCTCTGAAATGCTAATAATGAAAAAACATTGGGACCACCTATGAATAATGTAAAAAGAGAGACTCTAGTAATCATAAACCAAACTGCTTTATTTCAAACCCTGGAAAAATAATAAAATTATAGTTTTAGGTACCTGGAAGAAAACATGAAGAAACGTATAACAGTCAAGGTGGATTTTTCTCAAACAGTAATAAGAAATCAATTTTCTTCTAGAATATGAGAAAAAAAGGTGGCATTTAATAATATTTTTTAAATTGTATCACAGCTTATAAGAAAACTAGAGAAATACAGACCAGCTGGTACTGCAGTAAAAGTAAATTTGAGAAAACCAGTCCTCAGCCCTCCCATTTCCTCCCCTCACTCATGGGTCTAGACCGACTGAATGACTACAACCTCCCATACTCCTTTAATTTTTCCAGGAACAGGAAAAAAAAAATCATCTTTCTTTATCAGCAATTAGGATTACTGGGCATCATTCTCCCCTTCAGTGTTCAAGGATCAATTCTTAGCACACCATAAGCTGGTCTAAACCACAATTGTGGTCAAATTGTCAAAAGATAGCCACATTTTTCCATTTTCCATCTTACCCTCCTTTCTTCTCTCTTTATCCATCCTCTCAGGTGATTAAAAATGTTCAGTTTAACCTGGATCATCAGTTCCCCTATTAGATTGACTGTATGATTGCAAAAGTACTTGTGCTAGCATGATGGTAGAGAGTGGCAAAAGGATAAAGCATTGTCTTATTTTGCAGTTGATGTGAAACTGTTGCCAGATCGTAACAGGTTTCTGGCCTGACAAATCAGCTAAGCACAACTAAATAATCCCGTGCTACAAGCAACTTCCTTATTGTTGCCTAGCGCCCCTTCCTGCTCTCCGTATCAGATATGATTAGTTTAAGCTTTCCATGCCTCATACATTTTTCCTTTTCTACGTTTAACCACAATATCCTGTTTCTGCAGGTGCACATCCTTCTTTGCAGCCATGATTGTGTTGATCCTGGGGAATATTTTCCAGAAACTTGTGGATGCATTCATTGTAAGTTTTCTCCCATGTGTACAATAACAACTTACAGCTCAGTACCATTGCATGCCTTTCTTTTCCATCTCTATATAGATTATTTCCAGGATGTTAGGACTTAAATATTCTTCTTGTCATATTGACTGGTGCCTACTTTATAAGAATACTTCTTCCTGAGCAATTCTTCATCTCAGTACTTTTATCAGAACAACATACTCTGTATATGCTAAACAGAATCATAAACAGGTGATATCAAGAGCAGTGAATGATGAAGTAATAGAGCAAGTTGTCACTTTGCAACAAATTCCTTTCATATGTTGAAATTTTGATGTTTGAGAAGCCTTCAGCTTTTTTTTTGGTTTTCCCACATTTAGAGGCTGATATTAAAAGTTGAAAAGCTGAGTCATAAAGAAGGTCAAGGCCTTCTGTTTCAGTGTTCTAAAAATCAGTGTGTTGATGAATTGATGAATGTTCCAGGCATGCATTCAGCCTTTTGGTATGCAGGAAGTTGTAATTTCTTTTTAATCTGCATCTTTCATTTGAATATATGACCGATTTGGGCTGTTGGTTTTCTTGAGGTTTGTTTTTTTTTTTAAATGGTTGGAGAAACATTTAGTGTGCTGTTTGGTTTTTGCCAAAACAACACTGTTGGAACCAGTTGTGCTTTTCCAACTATGTAGTGCAATGACTCCCTTCTGGAAGGGATAAACAGGTTTCCGATCAGACTTCATATACCTAACCTTCACCTAAAACAGGCATGGCAGGCAGAAGGCCAGGAAAACTTACAGAACACAGAGCTTTTATGTAAGGTCACAGCATAGGTCAAGAAGACCTATAAAGCAAAAGGGAAAGAATAAGAGATAAAAGATGCCTCATGACCAATAGACAAGGCAAAACCCTTCAGTGATAAATAGTTTCTGCTGCAGGCCTTTTACAGTGTTTATGCCAATGTAGACATAATATTACTTTGGTCATCTATTGGAATGAATGAGAAACACTGTGGGAATGTGATTTTTAGTACCAGAATCCATGTCTGAGCCAGCAACAATACTCACCCGTGGGATTTTTCTTTACTGGACATTTTGAGGTTGCAAAGGTAAAACAAGTGATTTAGCTTTTCTATGAAGGAAACACTATATTTTGGGTGGGGTTTTTTTGTTTTGTTTTTTGGTTGGTTTTTTTTTTAAGCTTTAGTGAAAGCACTACCAGAAGAAGTAGCTTAGTGTCTGTGTCTGTAGCTGTTTATTATTTTCCCCATCTTAAGTGTGAATAAATCACACTTTCATAATTTAATCCCCTATATGAAAATGAAATATTTTCTTCCATATTGACATAAATTTCTGTCACAAAGTGGTATATACATTTGCAAAATAAAAGCACTGTGTATAGAAAAGGCAACTGTCTTTGAAACAATGAGCTTAAATACAAATGAGCAAGAAAGCCACTCCAGAGAAATGTTTATATCCTAATGGAAAGAGCACAGGCAGCAAAATGGAAAAACTTTAATTACTAGTGCAGGATATGGCTTATTAGGGATAACAGAAATACAACAGAATGTCAGTGATGGACAACTGTTCTTAGGGAGTGTACTGCTATAATTATGTGAACAAGAGCAGATTTGGCATCACACAAACCAGGCAGGGAGCTACACTACCTATAGAAAAACCCTAAAAGAAATAACTATGAGTCAAATGGAAAACTTTGCATTGAAGTCGCTTTCTCGACGATAATAACAAGGTTCTATTGTAATAAAACTCAGGTCTCTTGAGAAAGCATGTTTGATTTTGGCTAAAAAAATAAACATCACTGTAATCTCATTATCGATATAGGAGTACTGGAAGGGAGAGACTGTCACCACAGGAGGTGTAAGTTTGTGTTTCAGAAGCTTAGTGCAAATACCCCTAAACTGATAAGGTCTACATATTCCTAGACATGATATGTGACCAATCATTTCACCGAATAGTCCCTGAATCAATTTGAGATAATGTTACTTCATACTTGGCCTCTTATACCATAAGTATAGGAAAGGAGGGTTAGTCATTGCAGGTAATGTTTGATCAAGTAATTCAATGTAATAAAAGCACAAACAATGTGATACAGGCTTCTGTTTTAAACAGAAAAAAAAAAATATTCTAGCCAACATCCCATTTTGCAGAAAGATTGGAAGTCTCTTACTAATCACTGTGATAAGAACGTTATCTTCTTTATGTTTCTGTAGTATAGCTAATACTATCTCTGCTTTTACAGTAGCATTACTTTTACCAGTTCAGTAGTTCTCAGTGAGAGTTAAAACACAATGGTTATTTCACAAGAGTAGATTTAACAATAATGATAGAGTTTAAATGACACTTCAAATATAACTGTGTAAATATATTGTATTTTTCTCCTCCTTTACTCCCAAATCTGCAAGTTTATGGAGCTCACTGGTACTGATCCTGGCCATCTTTACAAAAATTATTAACTCAAATATGTACTGGATGTCTTGCAGCTTTCTGTTTCATCACCTTGTAAAAGAGATGCATAAGGGCAGTTTGGATTATTGTATTATCTGTTTCTGGGGGAGATTAGGCAGTGTATTCTTGTCTTGTAAACTGGATATTCTTTGGGGGGGGTGGATGTACTTGTTTAGACAGTACAAGTGATTTTTTTTTTTTAATCACTGATGATACTGGATTTCAGCTCTCAGTAACTTGTTTTGGCAATGTTATCATAAAGGTTTAATTTGCCTCAATCTATGTCTGTTTTTGAAAAATAGAAATATAATTTTAATCCTTGAAAAACAGTTTCCAGGCAAGGGAAGTATGTTATATTTCACATCATAGTAGCTGTACTCTGCCTCTAAATGTTGTGGTTAGTTTGTAAACAGACACTAGATAGAAGAGGAAAGATGCAGTAAGAAGAAAACACCAGGACACATGTTTAACATGCCTTAGACTGCAGCCCATTTCAGTATCTAGTTAATTCATTTTACAGAGGTAGTTTGTTTAGAAACAAGTGCCTCCCGAGGTGGAGCTAGAAAGTTGGTAAGAAAGAGACCAGTAATTCTGTGGTAAGACTGCATCATGTAAGCAGAGAAATTGAAAAAGAAGAGGCATGACAGGGTCAGTGTGGTGTCTTGACCAGATTATTTTACTGGTTCCTAAAGAGCTAAATTCCCTGGAGTTTATCTTGTTATTGGTCAAACCTTGAAAGCACAACCTCTTTTGAGGCATGCTTATCACTTCAGAAACCTGGGGAATCTCATGATTGCTCTAGTGCCGTTAGTCATTTCTCTCAAAGCAACAGACAAGGCCCTCCAGAAAAAAGTTCCTATGACACCATTATTCAACATGAAATTAAGTTGTAAAAGATTTCCCTGAGGCTCAGAACAGGTATTATAGATCCAGACCATATTCTTTTAAAAGGCATGTATTGCTCTAAAAATGTAGAGGTAGGCCATCATTTTTAACCTTATCTAAAAGCAGTTTATTACACTAGAAAAGAGTAGCAAACATTTCATTGATATATTTGCCCATATCTGATGATGCAGAGAGCATATATTCCCAAATGGTTCTCATACAGCATGTTAAATACATCAGACCACACACTATACCCTTTTAAAGCTTGTGAAGGTGTGACTGTGGCTGGAGTTTCTAGAAGTAAGACTTTAGAGGAGGTGATGACGTTTTTTTCGTGTGTTTTTCTTTCCTGCTCTTACCCCAATAAAAGCCAAAAGGACTCTTGCTGGTCTGTAGCAGCACTGCCGAGAGCTCCAGTGCAGTCTGAATTTTGTTTTCTCATTAAATATATTATACCAGCTAGGGGCATCCTGTCAGCACAGATGATGGTTTTAAATTGCCTTCTGCCAGCTGAGTTATTTCCCTTCTTAAATCACTGTACCGGACAAAATCATCAGGGCCCTGAGAGGACCAGCAGGCCCTGACTCCCTTCCCCAGGCTCCTCCCACCTTGACCAGGGCACAGGACCCCATGTCATCTCCCCAGGGCCAACAGCTCTTGACCCAATGATGCCACAGACCTGCCTAGTTATGGACCCTGCTGAGGTGGAACCACTTACCAGCCTGACCTCAGCCTGTCCCCAGACACCTGGGGCTATAGTGGCTGCTGCTGGTGCCCCCAGCTGCCCTGCTGCCTGATACAAGGGTTAGGGTTAGGGCCTCGCATCTGGACCCTGGTTGGGGAAATACACCTTACGCCACAAAGGAGCAGCGAGATTTTCTTAACTTCTGTCACAGATGTGTTTCTAGTGGCCATGCAGCTGAGCCCTTCTGATCCTCTATGGCTTTCCTCATTGGCACAGCGTGGGTGTGCTCTTCTCAGAGGTTGGCTGTCTGTGGGCCTGTTTTGAGGGAGCTCAGAGAGGATATTCTTTCCCTCAGGAAGACCAGACTCAGTGACTCAGTGAAATACTGTGTAGTTCTTGTTTTGTGATGGGTTTGTTTTGTTTTGTTTTGGTTTTGCTTTGTTTTTTTTTTACTATGGTGTGTTTTGGCTTATTTCTCATCTTTTGTCAGCATACGCAGGTGTGTTGGAAAAATTAGAAATACAAGAATTAGTGGCTGAGTATTGAAATGGCCACTATTTGCAGCCTGCATTTGGGTGTAGAGGAGATCCTAAAAGCTTGGCTTTCTGGCAAACAAGGGCAGATGTTTTTTCTTACAAAGCCTGTGATGGTATGCAAGCCATAGCTGGAAATTGTCCCCCAGAAGGGGCACTTCAGTTCAGGCTCCGAGGTTTATACATTTCTATAGTGCTGATTTAGGCTACAAAAGCCACATCAGACACCTGATGGTGTTAGCCTGGAAGGTGTTTCAGATTCTTACAGTTCTCTCTTGCTGATTTTAAACTTTTACAACCGGGGCATAATTTGTTTGGGCCTGTGAGTACTTCTGCCCTGAACTTGACATTGTTGATAAAGGATAGGAACTTGCTAATCTTCACTACAGTCATTTATTTAAAGAGGAAACCCTTGAAAAGAAATTATTTCATGACTGCCATTTGATCTCAGCTACTATTTGCTCATTTTTTTCCAGTGTGGAAAAAGTATTTAACCATCTTTGAATGAATGTAACCCATTAGATTCATTCTTCAGGAGCTCTTCTTTAAAAAGTGTCTGCTGCAAATAGAGAGAGGCATCTGACAGACTTTCTACATATACATGCAAGTTTCACTGCTTTCTAGGTTCTTTTTTTTTAGGTTTGGAAGAGGGTTTTTTAAGAACTCCTTAGTTGCTTGAATGTTATCTCCCTACTGCCTACTCAGTTTCTCACAAGTAGGTCAACACGGAATTACCTCCATGTTGGAACAATTCAACCACTTGTTAACATGACTGGATAGTAAAAGTACATATAGCAAATTAATGTAATTAAGTTTTAAAAACAGAAGTACATAGAAGCACTGCATCTATCAAAACTAATGAAAGTAGCCATAAATACAAATGGACCAGTGCTTGAGATGACTTTATGTTACATATACAGGTATTTTCTGGCATTGACTTCAAATAATTGTAGCCATTCTGAAAGGTGATAATTTAAGTTTCAAGTTACTTTGACAGGAGAATAATTCATATTCATTTTTTATGAAGTTAGCATAGGGAACATGATTTTGGTTTTGGTTTTAGTATTTATATGTAAAGAAAAGCAGAAAAACATTTTAAGAAGCAGATCTTAACTCTTTGAATATCTATTTACATAGTGAATGTTCTTGCTTTGGATCAACTTTGTATTTTTGGGGGGAAAAATTGCAGAATATGTTCTCATACAAGGTGAGAACTTTACCCTTGAAGTCAAATCTTGACTTGTGATGATGTACAAGGTTTTTCTTATCTTGTGAAACCAAACATTTGTGAAATGGCCAACAAAGCCAGTGATAATAGGTTGGCATTATATTAAATTTTGAGACCCCATGTACTGAAATAGTTTTGTAATAGTCTGTTTTATGGCTTTATCTGCATCCACACAGAAATAGAAGTCTTTCCCTATTGTAAATTTGCACATTCAAACTGTGGAATTAATATTACATCCACCAGATTTTGGAGACTTTTCTCTTAGGTGTTCACACGGGATTGTGCTTACCAATTTTTACTTATTGCTCTATGCAGAAGTCTTGTACAGGACTCTGTGCAATCCATTTTTCTTTCAGATGCAGATATACATTCTCATACACAGATTTCAAAGTGGAGGAAAGAATGTAAAGAATATGACTTGAAGAATCAACAGAAAAGCAAAACTGTAGGATTATCTAATACAGCATCAAACCTCTGTGGTGATGTAATAGTTGGAAAAGGTTTTATATAGTTACAGATATCCAAAATAAAGACACTCTTCAGATTTGTGATAGAGCATGCTTAGGCACCCACAGAGTCCACCTTAATTACAGATGATGTTCTGTAGCCTTAGTCCCCTATCAGATTTCTCCTGGTAGGTTAAGGTCTGGTCAGGGACTCTGGTGAGACTCCTGAAGCTATTGATCAGCTAATGACACCGGGAGATGAGGAAAGCATCCAAATAGCTTTGCCTTGTGTAAGTAAAAATAGAGGATGTTTTTGCTATGCAGTGTTTAAAATAGTGCCTTGGCTCTGAAGGCATAAGGGTTTGTGAAGAACATTAGCAAGGTGATTGCTTCACTAGGGTAGAAGATCATTTAAGAGTTATGCAGAAATGTATGAACTGGTCCACAATGACACCTTTACCAACACACACACAAAAAAAAAATCACAAAAGAAAACAACAACAAAAAAAAGCACAACAACAAAAAAAGCACAACAACAAAACAACCAAAAAGAAAAAGGAAATGTGGATTTCTCCTAGGACTTTTTAATATTGGAAAGGCCACTTTTATAAAAAAAAAAAAAAAAAAAAACCACAAAAACAAAAAAAAACAAAAAAAACCCAAACAAACAAAACAAAAACAAAACAAAACCCACCCCACAACAATGGGGGTAAGGCTTGAGCTGTGTGGAGATTTACTTGTCCTTGATTCACTCATTGAAACTCTAAAGACTAGAAAGAAGGTAACTGTCTTCAAAAACAGCTGATCCTGGAAATGTAAAGACACAGGTTATATTGATTGGTAAGATGCTTCCCCCTAACTCTCTGCTCTTCTCCATGCCATGCCCTGGTTCCCAAAACATAGTGAAATAACTGAACTCCTAAATTTTGCATTGTGGCCTTTGCAGTGATGCCAGCTGTTTGGCAGAAGCTTGGAACTCTTGGGAAGTCACAGAGCAATGAAGTGAAGCACCTAAACTGTGTAAAAGAAATCTGAACATTTTAGTCATTTCACAAGTGGTTAGGTCTACAACAGGATGTTATGTGCAAATAAATGAGGATAATAATTGCTTCCATTGAGGTTAATGGAATGATGTGAGCATAAACACAATGAAAGAACACAATACAGTCAAGCAGTCTCCCTAGTAGAGGGAACAATGTCGTCTCCAAAGAGGAAATAAGATATTTCTTTAATTTACAGTGGAAATTGCTGAGGAGGCCAGCTTCAGGGCAGGTAAGTCTGCACTGGAGAAGGGAGCTGCAGCAAAAAATTCCGACGAAAAGCTCTTTTTGGGGCTTTCTGAAGGCAAGAAAATCCTCTAGCCTGTGCTGGGGGTCATTTGGTGGGCAGGCTGCTGAGAAGTGTCTGGGAGGAGCCAGCCTCACCCGCTGTTAATCAGGCTACAGGAGGCTTCTGCGACTAGTCACAGCCCATGCAGCACACCGTGAGAAAATGGTGCTTGTCTGTGCTAGAGTGGTACTGCAGCTACTTGCAGTTTGTAGGCAGCATGCTGGGCCTCTACTGGTTCACAAGGTAAGCTCACTAGTCAGAGTGACCAGCTTGTGTGTAAACCTGCACAGACCAGGGGTATCTAGTGCCGCCATACTGCAGGTGGCGAGGCAGTTACAGCTGTTACGGCAAAGCAGTGGTGGTGGTGGGGGAGGCTGGACAAACAAACAAATAGAATAATAAGATATAAATAAATAAACTTTAAATAAAACAAAACAAACAAATAACTAACTAATGCCTATATTAAATCAATACTATAGTTGTAGAATAATGGTCTCCATGAGGCAAAGGAAGGCTGTGCTCCTGACACTGGACAGGATAGAAATGGGAAATCAGACAGCTCCTACAGAAGAACATGATGGTTCAGGTCGCAGGCTGCAAGGAATGCTTCAGCCTCTCCCTGGTAGCAGGGAGCTGTGCATGGTGTGAGCAGGTTGATGATCTGCTCAGCTGAGCAGCACGGCTGCAAGGGAAGGTTGAAAGGCTGCAAGCTTAAGTGGAAAGGCTTAGGAGCATCAGGAAGATTGAGGAAGAGATTGACTGGTGGAGCCAGGCTCTGCCCTCTCTGAAACTCAAACAAGAATGGGAGCACCTACCACAAACCACCTAGGATCAGGAGGCCCCTGGACCATCCCTGAGGCAAGTTCATTGGGAGACATCAGCATTGTACAAACCAAAAAGGCCATGGCCAAGGCAGCATGCAAACTCCTGCCTTGTCCAGTTCCTCCCACCCACTCGACAGGGAGCAGTGGTAACAAGTTCCTGCTTGGTGCATCAGGAGTGTTGCCTCAGTTATCCCCCCAACCTCCCATCTGCCCTTGCAGAACAGGTATAATGCCCTGCAAGTGCAGCCAGCCAATGAGGAAGA
>JANIJG010009361.1:0-10005 GCA_024611175.1 Megaceryle torquata | reverse complement strand
GGGTTACCTCAGTCTTTTTGAATTTGACAAAACAACTTGCTGGAGAGGGGAATATTCTCTACACTTAGTAATGGTGGTGAGCGGGGCTGCAGGTGATTGGGAGAGACTTGTTTAGTGCAGCTCTTGTGCCAGAAAAGAAAAAGCATCCCCTGAAGCCTGGGCCAGGATAAAGCACGCACAAGCCAACGGGTCCAAAAGCAATCCTTGCTTCTGGCAGCTCAATGTGTTCCTGCTCTGGCTGGGGTGGACTCGGGCTGCCCCCCACCGCGGGTTCAGCATCCGTGACTCCCCAGGCAGCCCGGTCCCTCTCCTCCCTCCCAGCCCCAGGCAACTTTGTTCTCCCCCCACCCCGCTCCTCCTTCTTAGCCCCCCTCCCCCGTGCTGCGTTTGCCTCAGATCTAAGCATCTATTTTTACCCTCCCTTGCTTTGCCCTGCTGCCAGCATTAAGGGGTTTCCCATATTGCATTAAAACACCCCCTACAACCCAACCCGAAGCGTGCGCATCCCGAGCTCACCCCCATCGCTCACCCCACCAACCGCACCTTTCATGTTCTCCCAGTACCCCGGCATGGGTGCTGGGCACCCAGAGTGGTGAGGTCGGAATGGGGGTGGGAGGGGTCCCACAGCTGCCTGAGCAACAACCCCAGCAACCCTGCCGGGCGTGGGTGTGGCTGAGCACCCTTCGAAGGGAGCTTGTCCAAATTAGTGCTTTAAATAACGACAGCAAAGCAACGGCTCTAGGAAAGATTTGCATTTAGAGGCAGAGAAGATTAGGGGGAAAATTAAAAAGAGGGGAAAGAAAAAAAATGATCTCCTGCCACTCATTGCTCCATCCATCAAAGGCACTTGCAGATGGGGTATTGCTATTTAATTTTTTTTTTTTAAAGGATTATTAGAATCTAAATCCTGCAAAACAAAACAAAAAAACACCCTAAACAAAACAAAACAAAAAACAGATGGAGAAAGAGGCAATGAAAGAAAACAAGCCCAGCCCAGTGCCTGTGGGGAGAGGAACAGAGGAGTGGCCGGGCACAGTGTGCACCCGTGGCCTTTAAATGCCCCAGTAGCCAGTCTCAAATATCTATATTTATTTATATATACATTATATAGCCTTACAGCTATAATTATTAAACATATAAAACATTGCCACGTGGCTTGCATTTAATATATAAACCCTACGTGTCCGTGTTTCTCTTTCTGAGCACAAATGTCGCCTAGTATTTATGATTGGCTTGGTTTAACCCGTGATATTTCCACTTTAATGTATGACTAGATAATAGAAATACTTAACTATTGTGTTCCAGTAATGAAAACAGCCCCTTGTTGGTGTTTAGTTTGGTCTTGTCTCATTTGCAGCCTTTCTATTGAAAAAAACCCAAGGGGGTTTTGCTCTGACTTGAGAATAATTCCCACACAAACAAACCCAAAACTTTATTTACGTGTTTATTTATTTATTTATATAGATGTGCAGGGGTCCCCCCAGCTTCTCAGGGTGTTTCTGTGGGGGGGGGGTGCAGCTTTTATCATACACACCCCCCCTCCCAGCACCATCCCATGTCCTGTCCCCCCCCGACTCTGCAGCTATCTCAGGGCAGTTGGTGTAATATCAGGTTGGGATTTGCCACCTGTAACTGCTGCACAGTTGCCATAATCTCAGATCCTTTGACTCTTTATTTAGCATCTTTTATCTCCTGGTAGCTTTTTGTTGTTTGGTTGTTTGGGGGGGGGTTGTTTTGTTGTTTGGGGTTTTTTTCCCTAAATGCTATTTTCAGTACGTAGCCCCAACTTGAAAAAAAGGGTTGAGAAAAAAAAAATACAGCAAAAAAAACCCCAAACCCTGAGCTGTATGAAACTACCACATGTCAGCTTTCATCTACTGTCAATTAAAGCACCTAACATAAACAACTCATTAATATAAAGCCCTTGATAAAAGCCTCATTTTCAGTGTCTCGCAGCCAGGGTAACCCCCTGCTTATGAATATTCATTTCCCAAGCTTTAGAATCATAAGAATTATTGTTTAGGTTGGGTTACGAGCGTCAGGTCCAACTGTTTCCCGCACTCAACCCTCCCACGACTGCTCTGACTACAAAGATGAGCTCTCCTGTGACCCAGCACTAATACCCGGAAGGCCTCACCGTGCCCTCCAACAGCTGCCAAAAGGAAGAAATAATATTACTACTATTAATAATAATAATAATACGGGGTTTTTTACAAGCCCTGGTGCTGTCCCTGTGTGAGAAGTGCTGTGGAGCACAGATGCTGGTGATCTGTAGCCTGGAGAGATGTTGGTCAATAAAAGCCAAACCCAAAGCTGTACGCAGGACAATAGGAGGTGGAAACTCATCCAGGTTGCTCCCTGGGAGTTCACCCCAAGCACCAACACCACTTGGGGTACTGAGCTGCTCTGGGTGATTTCTTGTCATATTCTTTTTAGTTTTTGTTGCCTCGGGTGGGATGAGGAGCAGCCCCCACCTCCAGCTTCCACCTCTCTGCATCATATCAGGAGCTTCTCCCTAGCTAGATACCAGGACCTCAGCATAGCCTCTCCTCAAGGCATAGGAAAGGCTTAATAAAAAAAGAATTCCCACGTTAAACCATCAGCTCTCCAGCCCCTTTTCTTTCACTATCCTGGGCAGGCACTGGGCAGAGAGTTGGTGGCAGCCAGGAAAGCTGCCAGGAGACCAGTGCCTGTCACTGGTGGCTGGGAGAGGAAACCTGGTGGGACACAGACACAGACCCCCCCCTTTTCTTTTTAAACTGGTTTTATTCTACACATTTTTTTAAATTTTTTTTTTTATTTATTTATTTTTTAACAACATTCATAAAACATTAATTACAAAAAAAAAAGAGAATATGTGCTAATACGGGGTAGGTTTTTTTCTTTTGTATACCAACAATCAGAAATTCACATTTTGAAAGGCTAGTCATACTTTGAAGACACACATTCAAATACTTTACTTCCAGATACAAAATTTTAAGGGAATATAAATCGTTTACAAGGAGCAGATGTCAAGAAAAAAAATACAAATAATAAAAAATAATTTAGACTTCAGGGTCTGACTTCTGCACTGAATTGAGAGGCTGCTTTCAAGCCACTGGTTTTTGCTGCCCAAAGTGCCCAGCAGCCCTGGGCACCTCACAGGACCCGGTTCAGAGCCAGGCACAGCTCCTGCAGAGCCAGAGCTGGGACCACAGTGGGGAAAAAAAAGGAAGTGGCAAAGCTACCAACAGTGCTTGCAGCCTTTGAGTCTTTCCAGTGGGTACAGACAGCGGGAGGGTGAGCGTTCCCAGCACATGGGCAGGGCAAAGCAATGCAGCCCACCTCCAAAACCCATGGGCAGGATGGTTTGGTTTTTTTTCTCCCCATCAGTGATGGAGCTCATGCTGAGCACACCAGCCCTGGACAACAGCAGGGCTGGAGAAAGGCACAACAGCAGGATCTACCAGGCAGGGGGCAGGGGTGATGGCAGCAGGGTTAGAGGTCCTGCTTTAAAAACCACAAGCTGTCTCATGAGTTACCCAAAACCAGCCCAAATTCAAGCCTCCGCCCTGGGGTGCTCAGATGGGGAGTTGGCTCCAAAATCCACCCAGCCGAAAGCAAATATTTGGCTTTATCCTGATGGATTTCAGGGAGAGCAAGGTAAGAGAGAGAGCAATTTCCTAATTGCCCTCAGCCTCCCCTCCTGCCAAAAAAAGAGTCCTATCTCCGGCTTTAACGGGTTCACATGGGTGAAATGGGATATGCTGGGAAAGTTCAGGCCTCGAGAAGTCGTGGTCTTTCCCAAAATGATTGGATTGAATGCACTCAGTGACCAGGAACCCAAATGCATTCAGGCAATCTGGCCAACAGCGACCAGGGAGCATTGACACTATGCAAGAACCTGCTCCAGTAAACAACTCCTCTTACATGCCATGATTAAAAATGTACAAAAAAACCCCCCCAAACCCAAAAAACAAACCCAAAAGAAAAGGAAAAAAAAAAAGAAAAGTAAAAAAGCTTCATTCCTTAGTAAAATAGACACTAAGTCTTGCCTCTAATGCTACGGTTAAGAGCTACACTTGCCTTGCCAGTCAGAGGTGGATGTAGGGTGAGCACTGGGGAGTATGTTACAAAAAAGAGAAGCTTTGGAGGTACAAAAACCTCCTTCCAAAGCCGTGTCTTGCAGAAAATAGGAGGGACTCTGTGTGTCTTTCCTCTCCCACCTCGCCTCTGCCAGGAGCAGGGACTCAAGCCCTGTGCCCACCATCGGTGGGAGGGGGAGATGGGGGGGGACACCCACTCCGAGGGATGGTGCAATGAGGGCATTGAGATGGTTGTAAAATTAAACCACCAAAACACCCCCCCCCCCCGATGGGCTTTGTGTGGGATGAGGCTGTCAAAGCCCAGCAATAACCGTGACGTCACGGGGACTAAAGTCCACCGTGCCGAGCTGATAAAGCACCTGGAGCGACGCTGACCCCCTGGCCACGGGGACAGTTACCCCACCACCCCTGCAGCTGCCCCCACAAAACCCATCCAGCCATCCCCATGGCTGCTTTCCCTCCAAGGGCTCTCAAAAAACAGAGGACCAGCTTTATTTCACTTGGTGGTGGAGCCCCAGCTCCATCCCTGCCCGGTGTTAGGCAGAGACCACCGGGGAAGGAGCACCTGTCAATCACATCATTCTCCCCAAAGGTTACAAGGGTAGCTGAGATTTAAACAAAAGCACCCCAAAGAGCTGCCCGAGTGTGGGTTTTTGTGGCAGCTGCTCGGCTTCCCTTGGCAAAGGAGCTGGGGCTTTCAAAATCATTCCAGTTTTCTGCTTCCAGCTGGATGAAGAGAAGCAAACTCTGCCAGTGTGAAAATTAATTGAAGCTAAAATAACCAAGGTAACCCCCAAACAAAAACTGTTGGGTACAGAGGCGTGTGAAAGCTGGGTAACAGTCTGCAAGGAAGGATGGAGGGATGACGAGGGTCTCTGCTGGATCTGTCCCCCTCCGCTTCCAGCAGATAGAGAGTCCAATTTCACCTTCATGCAGGTTGTTACTCTGAGGACTGTATGGCCACACAGAGATGCAGCTGTTAGCCAGGGTTACAATCCACCCTAACCCCCCCTAGATGCTCAACCAGCATCATCTGGGCAAGTGTAGATGAGATCCTCAGCACCAAATCGGGCTGCCCAGAGCCAATCGCTCTGAGCACCAACGTACCAACGCCATAAGAGACCCTCTAGCGCCGTGCAAATTGTTCCTGTGGCACCATCACACGCAGAGGGGCAGGAATGTCCTTGTCCAGCTGCTGGCCACCTGCTTCTCCTGGCTCCTCTGGAGCAGGCGGCTCAGCCTGGAGGGTTACGGAGCATCTCGTAGCCAAACTGGCAGCTTCAAACCACAACGAGGGTGGGAGGCAGAGACAAAAACGTCTTGAAACTGGGGGTTCTCAAACCCCACGGTACCACAGCAGAACTGCAAAAGCCCTCAGGCTTTGATGGCAATGAGGATGTGGCCTTCTCGCGGCAGGGGAATGAAAGGAAACCTCATCCCCATCCCACGAGCGGGCAAAATTTGTTAAATTTAAGCTATGTGACTTCGAAAGATGTCCCTGGCTGCAGGACCTCGGGGCAGGGCACGCTGCAGTGAAGAGGCTCCCGCAGCTGGTTCCAGCTTTGTTTCACAACTAAAGGAAAAAAAACTCTAAGCCATGAATCACGGCACATCCCAGGCAGCTCCCGCAGCCCCTGCCCTGCCAACCTTCCCATCACCGGGGCAGCCCCGAAAGCCTGAAAACACAACCACCTCCCAAACTCCTGCAGCTTGGCTGTCCCGCTCCATCCTTCAGCTGGAGCCAGAGCAGTTAAACCCAGGCACCTCACTCTGCAGCAGCAGCAGCAAAACAAACACACACACACACACACACACAAAAAAAAGAAAAGAAAAAAAAAAAGCCAAAACAAAGAAGAAAAGACAACGACTTGGTTTTGAACACCCTCGAGCTAAAGATTTAGTGAGGAGGCCCCAGCCAAACCCCGAGCAGGGCGCTGCTGGGACATGTCCTGCGCTCGCTGTACACTTACATAAGGCTACGCACGCGCCTGCAGCTCTCCAAACACCCCGAGCTGCTCCCTTCCAAACCCCCTTCCCACCCGTGCCACTCGACCCTCTCCCGTGTCCTCACTGCCTCCCAGAAATGGCCAAGCAGGGAACGCCGGGCTCTACCTTCCCTGCCTGGAGCAAGGGCAGGAGTCACAGCCTGGCGATTACAGGGGAGGGAGAAGTTTGGGTTTTGTTTGTTGGTTTGGTTTTTTTAAATCAGAAAACTGAGCAAAAGGGAGTTTTCCCCAGGAATGTTCCGGTGTCACCCACCCAGGGGAGGACATGGGTGTGCTAGGCTAGGATGAGTGGAAACCGATGGGAGGAAACAAGTGGGGGTTTAGGATGAAGCTTTTTGCAACAGGCAAGGACCTATTTGACATCACAGCACCAGACTAGAGCAGGCTAAAAGGATGTTTCAGCCACCGATACTATTTCTCTCCATTTCTAGACGCTCAGATCACCACAATCCCACCTCTCACGTGCCACTAGGCTGCCAGCTACTCAAGGGACAGACTCAACACACAGCAGCAGCATTTAGCTACAACCAAACCCCCAAATACTCCCTTTTATGTTGACAGACTACTCCAACCTTTGCCCTTCCTGTTCCCATCTGTGTTTGCAGACGAGGCGAACCTCTCCTCGCTGTTGCTCAAATGTGCCTTCCCTGCCATAGAATTTGCCCTCACGTTGACCAAAAGCAGGAGCTTGACCAGACAAAGATGCTGAAAGTGGGTTTGGGAGGCTGGTACCAGACATGGGTCTAGATTAGGATGAGGGATGGATTCCTTCAGCCAAATTCAGGTGGCTTATGAATGCACCTCATCACTCAAAATCTCCTAGAGGGTTGAAATAAGAGCAAAGCCCAAAGTCTAGAGGGGATGAGTGGGGGCACCACCATCCCTCCCGAGCAGAGCGCTGGCTGCCAGCTGATGCAGAGCTGGTCGGCTGCTGCTGCAACATCAAACACCCTTAGCACCTAACGCAGGCTCCTCGGAGGGCAAAGACCTTTTTACAGGCAGGGGGAGAATTTAAGGTGAGTGGAAAGCTGTAGAGATTGGGGATTTGACCCATAAGTCACCTGATGAGCCAGCGAAGGTGTTACTGCAATGAAGTCTGATGCAAAACTGGGTGCAGTCACCAGTGGGCTGTGCTCTGCAGCCACTCGCTCAGGCCAGACGTGGGTTTGAGGCAGCTCTGCTTGTCCTCTTGGGCTGAAGACGCTACTTCTGGAATTGAAATCCCTCATTACCTCTTCTTTGCAGGGGGGGGAGCATTAAGGTCAAAAATATGATTTACAGAACTTCATCAATAAGAACAAAAGCCCCCCGATGATAGGATGCACCCAAAAAAAGCATGAGGTTTATGCCTTGCCTTAGGCTAAACCTGGCAGATCCCTGGATGGTTCAGCTCCCAGCAGTGCCCTGCCTTCTGACACAGCTCCTGTTGCCTCCTGCTGCTTCCTAAACCAAGGGCCAGGTCAGAAGCACTGTGGAGGACGATGCGACACGGGCAGCGAAGGGGAGCTACAGTCACGGGGAAGAAAGAGACAAACGGACATCTCGGGGTTTCTTTTATAATCATAACCAGACACATCACAACACACCAGTTAACTTTTCCAGCTCGTACTGGGACAGAAGGGCCACAAGACCTTATAACGCGTCAGCCAACGCGGTTAAAAAACCAGGGCTAAAGGGACATGCAGGATCCTGAGCCTATATACAAAGGTCCCGCTGCTGCCCGCGGGAAGGGGCTTCCACTGAAACCAAGTTTCCACAGCACAGATTCGTTGCAGTGTTACCAACCCTCACACTCACCCAGGGGCCGTGGGGGGATTCCCACAGCACACATCCCTCTTTAAGCTTCTCATTTTGTTAATGGCAGGAGACTAAACTGGAAAAAAAAAAAAATCCAATGAAGGATGGTTTTGCAGCCAGGATAAATGTGACTTTCCTTTCTTGTCCTCTCTCCTGGGTTATTATTCCCAGGAAAAAGGGACCTCGATCCCAGCCAGCAGCTCCTTCATATGGGGACCCACAGGAGCAGGAGGGCATCCCATGCTCTGTGCCATGCTTGCTAGTGAGTCTTGGAGCTGATTAATTTCTACTCATGGCTGAGCTCTGCCTTTGCTCTCTGTGGTGGGTACCCATGGGCTGGGCTATTTTCTGGAGCTCTCTCCCTCTCCCATCCCACCGGGGACAGCACTGACCCTGCCCTGCCTCTGCTCGGCAACGCACAGGCTACGAGTTAAATGCTACTGGGGCTTTTAAATCCTTTGGAACCCCCGACCTTCCCCTGCCAATACTGATTCATGATTATTGCTGCATAATACACAACTGACCAAAAAAAAGAGCGGTGGCACCCTGTGCCCTGAGCCAGCTACACCCCTGCACCCATGGGAGCCCCAAGCTGGCCGCATCCCCGCATCCCTGGGTGCAGGGAAGCTGGTTCCAGACCCGGCGCAGCCCCGTGACACACGGGACAGTGTTCCAACCCTGTGTGCCTCGATGCCTCCGAGGTGCCCATCCCAGGCACCAGGGGCTGTGCTGGGAGCTGCCCCACTCTTCGGGACCTCAAAAGCCCCATCTTTAGTCACTGGGTGAGAAAACAGAGGCGGAAAGCGGCTGAGGGACCTGCTGGTTTTGTCCATGCGTTTTTAAGGCATATTTTGCAGGAAAGGGGTTCTCCTGCACACCGGCTCTGTTGGGTGAGGGTAGCAGGACCAGATCTGGCCGAGCTCCCCCTCATCCCAGCTGCAGCTCCTTGGGTGTGTGGGAGAGCAGCAGAAAAGGAGGAGAGGATGAAAGTGGGACTCGCCGCCTGTTTATTTGGTTTGTGCGTCGGACTAAAGCAGCGTTTTCTCCTTCAGAGCTGCTGGCTCCAAAACAGCCTCCGGTGCTGGATGGGGAAGGAGCTGTCTCGGCCATGACACCCAAGTGACCCCGGAGGAGAAGGATGAACAGCTGCAAGGTTCCACAAGCTCCATCTGTGGCCTGCTTTAAAAAGGCATTTATTAGCTGTAAACCTCTGTTGTGACGTATAGAAAACTGGAGGGGAGGGGGGAGGAGGAGGGGGAGAGCAATCAAGTTTGAATCCTGGTGAGAGTTCTCCTTAGAAAAATGGTTAGAGAAAAGAAAAAAAAAGAAAAAAAAAAAGAAACCAAAATAAAAAGGTGGCTTTGAAATCAGAACTGTCCCCCAAAAAAAGAGCTTTTCTGCTAGTTAAAAAGCCTTTAACTAGAAGAACTTGCTGTGTTTTTCTTTTCTTTTTCTTTGTTTTTGTTTTGTTTTTCCTTTCCAAACGTAGTGCATCTGCGCTCATCGAGAGTGACGGGCCGTCTAGAAAAGGGCCTGTGCTTGGGCTACAGAGAGGCTGCTGGTGGCCACAGTGAGCGTTGGCGAGCGACACCTTACATGTGGGCTTCAGAGGCTGGACAGCCTGGCAGCAGCTCCCCGTTCACCACCGCCTCTGACACCAGCATCTTGTCTTTGCCCGAATCCAGGCGCTGCTTCTTCAGCATCCTCTGATGGACCAGCGGGACGACGGAGAGCACCAAGCCGCCGATGATGGGGGGGACGCCGGCGAAATAAAAGGCTGCGTTGTAATTCCCAAAGTAATCGTTGAGGTATCCTGAGAGAGAAGAGCAACGGTGGTTAGAGTCACGACAAAGGATTGACTCTGCTCCTCCCTGGCATCAGAGCTGCACTTGGCTTCAACCATAAGACTGGGGGAGATTTGGGGGTTTTTAAATAATATCTTTTTTTTTTCCTTTCTCTTTTTTTTTTTTCCTTTTTATTCCCTTTTTCTTTTTAATTATTTTCCTTTACTTTTTTTCCTTTTCATTTTTCTCTTTTTTTTTCCTTTTTCTTTTCTCCTTTTTTTCTTTTTTTCTTTTCCTTTCTTTTTCTTTTTTTCTTTTCTCTTTTTTTTTTTT
>JANIJG010009359.1:43377-86345 GCA_024611175.1 Megaceryle torquata | reverse complement strand
AGAAGAGAAGAGAAGAGAAGAGAAGAGAAGAGAAGAGAAGAGAAGAGAAGAGAAGAGAAGAGAAGAAGAGAAGAGAAGGAGGAATAATTTTACACAAGAAGATGAAGAAGTGACAGAGATTTCTCTGGATATGAAGGAAGAAATCAGACAGAGAAACCTAAAGCATAGGCAATGTCTAAATATGAAACCCCAATTTTGAATAACAAAAGAAAATGTAGTTTTTTGTTCCAAAGTGTCTGAAATACATTTGTTTTCTTTGTTTTATTCTAAATGGAGGGGATCTATTTAAAATTTTAATCAGATACCTTTATAATCTTTCAACTGTGAAAAGAAGCATTTCACTTTGAATGGAAAAATATGCTATAAAAAAAAAAAAAAGGCATTTTCCATGAACTTTTAATCCAACATATTTGGATTTGTTGTCCTTAAAGTGGGATCAAAACTAGAAGCCAAAGTAAAAGGAGGAATTGTTGACTGTGACAGAAAAGTCAGTGGAGGGAGAAATTTGGAAAGAGAGATGAAATTTTGCACAGCAAGACAACACTATTGAGAATTGCGGTGTTACTTCGATGTAGCTGAAGTCTGACTTTGTAATTATGACTATAAATACAATGCCTGTGGCACAAAATGATTGCTTGTTATATTCTCAGAGAGACAACTATAAAAATATCTTATTTTTTCATACTGGAGAAACAATAGGAAATGAAGTCAGGACCGAATGGTTCCTTAAAGGGCAATTGCAGAGCGACCACCCACTTCTATGAGATCAGGCTTTGGCTCATGATGCTGTGCTTCAGTGCACTGAATTTAAAATGCTGAAACATGAAGGAGGGGATGTAGGAAACAAGGGCACAGATATGGCACTGTGCCAGAGTGGAAGGAGTAGAGTCTGAATGGCAGAGCTGAAAGAGGCAAAGCAGGGCTACAGGACCTGTAATTTCTGTACTAAAATATACTTCTAGTGAGCTGTATGTACAGATTTATAATGAGGAACTTAAAGGAAACAAAGGCCTGCTTTTGTTGCATTTTACTCACCCCATGGTGCCTGGCTCCTTTGGGATCCCGTGAAAAACTTTTCTTTGTTTTAGTCCATGAGCTTTCATAACACTATGTGCAATGTTTTAATTTTTATTATGGTTACATAAAGCATCTACATAAAGCATCACCTCCTTTCAGTTCAAAATCTGTGAGAAAAATTAATAGAGGGAGAAGAGGAACTCCAGGGAGTACAGACTGTATCTAGAAAAGCACTCACAAAATTAAACCCAGGCAAATTTCTTAAACCATCTCAAAAGCACCAGGTTCCTTGGAAAGTACTCATCTTCTGCATTGAATTGACTAGTGGCCTGAAGACTTTGCAAATCTTTTGCCTATAAAGAGAAGACAACATCAAGGTGGCTTGATACACTCCATCTCTAGTTCTGATTACCCTGGTTGCTATATTTGGACACCAGCCTGTGCAGATGGTCCTCCAAGGGTGTAATGCATTCATCCTGAGCTTTGCCGCATGTAGTTTCTCTATCACCACATAGTGGACTTGGCCTAGAGGTTTCTTGGCTGACAGACTATACTATGAAGAGATGATAACATCAGTCATGGAGCAGAGACATATTAACACCAGGATGATCAAACTATATTGTCAGAGTACCTTTGAGACAATTGAAAATTCATGGATTTTTCAGTAGTAATTGCTACATAAGTATTTTACATAAGAGGATTCTGAACATTTAAAGGAGAATTTACCCACGTGAAATGGTTGCAAAACTGTAGATTATGGAGTCAATAGTGCCAGTGTAATTTTTTAAGTGGTAGAGGATACTTTAGGTATCTCAACTTAGCTGAAAATTGAATCAAAGTAGAACAGCAACCTTTTACCCAGAAGAGAGAGGTAGTCTCTTAAAGTAGAATTAGAATTTCCATCTCACCTATTTTTTTAGTGACACAAAATTGTAAAACTAAATAATGATTGTCAATGGGAAAGTAGAAATGCTGTAAAAAAAGATTTTCAAATTCTCTAAATCTGAATATCTGCATACTGTTCTTGGAAAACAAGATAAAATATCCCATATTACTTATCACTATTCAAAAGCAGACAGGATTTCCAACATGAAGCTGGTATTATGGGAATATCTTCTAAACTCAGAACATCAATTATTCCTGAAGTATTGATATGACTGTTGTACCTACACTGTGCTCAGACTCCCATGTCAGTGCTCAGGGCCTGTGGTGGTGCATGGTGATGACCAGATTGTGTCAGACCCCATCTTGTTCTGGTTCACCTTGCTGGGGGCTGAGGGACGGGGCTTGACTGGGGTTGGAGAACTTGGCACCACCATTGCTCACTGATGCTTTACTGTATGAAATCACTTTACCTGCATGATGAGAGCTATCTTGTGTGTCCACATAAGGGACTGGCAAGAATAAGTTGCTTAGCATGATTGCCAACCATCAAGTTCCAGACAATGGAAAATTCTGAAAAATATTAATTTGGGTAGTACCTTCTATTAGGTGTCACTAATGCACTGGGTTATTTTTTCTCTAAGATGAGGAAAGGTCAGAAGACCATTTTATTGTATTTTCATTTGGTATTGGTTTACCTTCTTTAGTACAACTGGGACAAATTCA
Source organism: Megaceryle torquata (assembly GCA_024611175.1). Lineage (NCBI taxonomy): Eukaryota > Metazoa > Chordata > Aves > Coraciiformes > Cerylidae > Megaceryle > Megaceryle torquata. The sequence goes on along the minus strand of JANIJG010009359.1, from coordinate 83,720 downwards.
GATAGAGCGCCTCTCCAAAGGCATTACACATGCCTGTATTGGGTGTGAGTTTAGCCTAACTGGCACTAAGCATTTTCTTGGCACTGTCAATAGACAGCGCTTCTGGGAATCTAGTTACAGTAGCACAATGTCAGAGCTCCCAAAACTGAAACAGCATCTTTCAGGGCAATAATATTAGCACAAAGTCTCATGTTTATCCATATAATTCTTCTATGAAGAAGGAACAGCTTTAGTTATAAGGATGTGTTCAGCATTCTTGCAAAATGTTTCAGAAAGGCTGGACCCCAAAAAAGTCAGTGTCTCACCTGGATAAACTAATCTCACACTGTCAATACCTTTGATTTCTACAGAGGAGGTTCTTCAGAGGTGAATCTTACCCAGAATAGGCAAATTTCTCCCCCAGGCTGGGAAATATAGTCTAGATAACTCTGAAGTATGTGTCTAGATACACTGTAGAATTTATACTGAAGTGCTCAGAAACATTTTTTCCTGCAGAAGATACTCAAAACCCAACTGGACACTGTCCTAGGCAACCTGGCCATATTAAGAAATCCCTTCCAGCGTCACCCATTATGTGATTTGGTGATATGAGGGCTTTACTAGGTAGTAGTGGTGAACTCCAGCCCAGAGACACAATAAAAGACCAGTGACTCTCCATGAGAGGATGTCAAGGGGACATTCCACATTAATGTTTGCTGTTAAATCAGTGATGAAGACAAATTTTGAAACAAAAACATTAGTTAAATTTAGTAATTTTTTACATACTTGTGAAACTTTCTGGATTCATAGTAATTAAGTTTCTCTGTATTAAGCAGATAACTTGGGAAGTGGTGCTGATACTCTTCTAGCATGTGCCAGCTCTGTTCTAAATAGACGGACCCCTCTTAGAAGTGGTCAGCCTTCTCTCTGCTAAGGCACCAGCTCTGGCATAGTCAGAGATGGCAAATGTCTGCCTTTTACAAACAGGCCAAAGACTGCAAGAGGACCTTTAAAAAGACATCTGGGACTAGAAGCTTTCAGGGTAATTTCTAGGCCCTTCTGGAGCAAGTGAAAAAATTCCCATGGGGTTCAGTAAATCTAGGATGTTCTCCTCGGCCATTATCAAACTGTTTGTTCAATGTAATGCAATTGTAATGTAACCATATTTGGAACCTACAGACAGAGATGCTCTGTGGGACAGAAGAGGTCAGAATCTCTTCTGACTGGAGAACACTGATGCATAGGTCCAGGACAAGCTTTGGGGGGAAAAATAGAAACTCTATTAAATAGGGACTTTCCCTTCTCTGCAGAGGACAGCTGGCATGTAGCTTGACTAAATTACCCTGGAAATGGGAAAGTACTGGTTTCCTGTCCCAGCCCCAAAGAAATTCAAAACCGTCTTTCTTTACTTTTTGAATAATACAATGAAGTGATAGATAATGATTTGTATCCTAGACTTTCTCCTGTTGCCTTGATTTTTCCTTTGGACAGTCACAAAGTCCCTCTGTTTTGACATGAACAGATTGTTTTATTCTCTGTTCCTGTCTCTTTTGGTCTACATTAAAAATGTGTCTTCCTCAAAATAGAAGCCTTTGCTTGCATATTGGCTGTGTTCTCTCTATTTAGAATTGCTCATCCTTTAGTTCTCACTGGGGCTCTTGGAGATGCCATTCATAAATCACAGTATTTCCAGTCATTTTTCTTGCAGAGCTAATCTGAAAATAGTTCTTTCCAAACATAATGTCTGGAACCTGCTACTGGATTATTTCCTCTGCCTTTATCACCTTGATAAACAGATGATAACAAGAGTAGGATTAGAAGGTTCTCACAGCAAAATTAGCTTAAAATTTAGCCATAGCACTCTGCTGACAGACTGTGCAGAGATGCACCATATGTGCAGAACTTCCTATAGCACATGGTATTTGTATAGAAACAAGAGCTCTTAGAAGAGTGCTGGCATAATTGTCAGGACCAATTATATGAAACATGCTGAAATTCACTTCTCTGCAGTATAACTAGAAGTGATAAACAAGTGTTTTTCTCCCGTGTTTTCCATGTGTGTGTTAGCCATGTTCAGAATTTGAAACAGATACTGCTATTCTTCAGCAGGACCTGCTAATTTAGCACAAATTGTCTCATTTAATCCTTTTCAGTCACCAGTTTTAAAATTGTATAAAAGAATAATTTATGAGAGTTCTGACAGGAATCTGTGTTAGATGGAGTCAGGAAGGATAATAAAGACTGTATCTATGGAAAAAAAAAGGCCATTCTGGGCAAAATTGCCAAACTTGACTCATTCTATGGACAAAAGGTTGGAAAAGATATGAAAATTCAAGTATGGAAAACAAAGAGAGGAAATGACTTCACAGGACAGTAGCCAGTGAATTATTTAGTTCTTTGGAGTACTGAAATACAAAGCAGCTTTAGTTATGCAACTTGGAGAAGACTGAGGCTTAATTTTCAGACATAACTGCCTAAGCACATTGGATGTACCTCAGGTGTTTTGTTTGCTGGTTTGTTTCTTTTTAAGTTTTCTGCTATTTTCAGATATCTATCAATCTTTAGATATTTAATTAAGACATACAATAGCACTGCAAAAAGTTATGTTCTGATTAATATACTGTTGTGCACTTTCATGCTTAGCTTTATATATGTTAATGCACTGAAGTAAGGTCTTTTTTGCATATGCAAGACAAGCAGATACATGGAAAAGCGTGTTTTAATTTATTTTTTCAAGAACTAAAAGAGAGTCACAGTAGCCTGACCATTAGTAGGATGGAAAAGAAAAGAAGAAAGGCAATAGTATTCTGTGACTCTTACATTATCTCAAACAGAAATTCAGAAGGAAAAAGATAGTTTTAAGATTAGGTCCCTGAAAACAACAAAGAAGGAAACACAGGCCCTCTAAAGGCCGTGGCATTGTCTGATCCGGGGTAATACTCCATGTTTGCCATGGAGTTAATGCTGATGGTAGCAGGAGGCATGTCTGACATCTTCATTTGAATACCTTAGGGCAAAATCTTAGGGAGAAAGAACAAAACTGAATCTCAGGAGAGTTTTTAGTTGGGAAAGTGAACAAAAAAAAAAAAAGAGAGAGAGAGAGAGAGAGAAAGCAGCCTAGAAATCAAGAGAGGCTCTAAAAAGGCATCTGGACAGACTGGATCAATGTGCTGAGACCAATGGTACAAGGTTCAAGTAGACCAAGTGCCGACTCCTGTACTCAGTCCACAACAACCCCCTGCAATGCTACAGGCTTGGGGATGAGTGGCTGGAAAGCTGCTCAGCAGAAAGGGACCTGAGGCTACTGATTGACAGTCACCTAAGATTGTGTGCCTAGCTGGCCAAGAAGGCCAATAGCATTCTGTCTTGTATTAGAAATAGTGCGGCAAGCAGGACTAGAGAAGTGATTGTCCACCTGTACTTGGCACTGGTGAGGCCACTGCTTGAGTACTGTGCTCAGTTTTGGGCAACTCAGTACAAAAAAGACATTGAGGTGCTGGAGTGGGTCCAAAGAAGGGCAACTAATATGGTGAAGGGCCTCGAGAAAAAGTCTTACGAGGAGCAGTGGAGGCAACTTAGCCTGGAGAAAAGGAGGCTAAGGGGAGACCTCACTCTCTACAACTATCTGAAAGGAGGTTGCAGTGAGGTGTTTGTCAGTTTCTTCTCCCAAGTAACAAGTGATAGGACAAGAGAAAATGGCCTCAAGTTGCATGAGGAGAGGATTAGGTTAGACATTAACAAGATTTTTTTTCACTGAAAGGGTTGTCAAGAGAAGTCAACTGAATATTCTAGCAGAAAAATAAAGCCTAAGGCTATTATGCTCTTAATAAACCTTGTACTGGAGAGAGCAAGAGGAGAGACCTCTTGGCTTAAATGTTACAGCACAGGATGGGAATAAATTCTGTGGACCTCTGTGCAGAGAAATCCCCCATCCTGACATAGGAGAACTTGTTTTCAGGAAAAAATCTATATGTTTTATTGAAAAGCTACATTGGTGTCCAATGTCTTTCTCAAACAATGAAATGCTTATGGTGACTTATTTAAGAGTTACCTTCTTAGACAGGTTATTTTACAGGAATTTATACGTACCCACAAGTGGCTAAGTGCAAGGAGTGATTCTAATTAGCACATAAAGATACAATTCTGTGCATCTTTTTTTTTTCCCCGACCACATAAAGGATGAGTTTTATAGAATAACAAGATATTTGGAGAGAGTGAGTTTTGGACAAAACCCCTACTACTATTTGCATGGAGGTGACATTTCATTCATCTTGGGGCATAGAAACACTGGGAGGATTTTATGCTCTGCTTTATATTTCCTTCTCTTGTAGTTTCAGCTTGTTCCTTCAGGTTTTTATTATTATTTTGTGTCATTTAGTTGATGAATGAAAGGATAAATATCTACCCATCCCTCAGAAGCTCTACTGCATTTTCCAAAACAAAGCAACAGGCTGAGTCAGAGGATATGACATTTTAATTTGTGCGTGTTGGGGTTTATTGATGCCACAGGTAATTATTAATTAGGTGTTTCCAAAGCAAAAGATGGAACAATCCTCTAATGTTGGATTTGGCACATAGAAAAGTATGACTGGGAGTTTACAAAAATATAGAGGAAGTTCAGATGTATTCTGGACCTGAAGAGGTTAGAATCTGAAAATATGTGGTAAGCATTGAGTGGACTAAGAAGGACTATCCTTAAATATAAGAATATTTCTCTTCTAACCTGGCAGCATATTAGTCAGAGGACAAGAACTGGGTTCCATAGTCATGTGTAGCAATTCAAGGATTTTTGCAGGGTAACTGAAAAGGTAAAATGGTTTGTGTACAAACCATGTAAATGTAAACAACATATATGGATATGATTTTTATAAGGCATATGGCTATTGAAACCCTTGATAAAAGGATGAACTTCTTTCAACAAAGTCTTTACTGCTCCGTTCAACTAGGGATTTTGGACAAATTTTATAAATTTATAACTATAAAGGCTTGCCAGGGTCTGTGTAAGCATCAGGAGCAAGTAGCACTGAGCAAATGGGAACTGTATCTGTCAATGGCACTTCAACTTTCTTTTAGCTCTTAAAAATTTTGCTATCTAATGTGATGTGCATTTAATGATGAGTGACTATTTCTAATCCTTGGAATAAATAATATTAACTATTGACAAGGAGGGTGATTTACCGGCAGAATGTGATGGTTTGGCTGAGCTTGGCACAGACTGTGGCAGTCAGAGAAAACCTGAATTTTGTTCTGCCCTGTGAACGTTGTGGATGTAGGCTTGGTTAGCCATTGGCTTGTTCCCTAAAATAAAATTGCCAGCTGTGAGGCTGCACCCTTCCTGGCAGTGGCAGACCACCCAGAATGGAGAACAGCCCAGGCCAGGGGACTGCTGGGTAGGAAGGTGTTTCCTTCACTCTCCTTTGCCTCAGGGTAGAGTGGGGAAGGACTGTCTCCTTGTTGCTGGATTGGTTCCCACAGCAAAGGGACTGCTCTCTTCACTTACATCAGGCTAGTGGTTCCCAAAGTGACAGAGAACTTTTCCACCGAATCTTGCTTTGTAAGGCAATCATTAGGTACTTCATTAAAAGAACTATAGACCTGAGGGGCTCTTCTGTTCCTCTCAAGCAACAGTTTTTGCTGGTCACAATCCATAGGGGATACTGCTTCAGGACAAATTCAGAGAGGCATGCTATTGTTATGTTCACTGTAATTTTCAATACACTAGCTGCTGAGTCAATTCATTTTGGGAAAGCTGTTGCTCAGTTAGAAGTGGGAAAGACTTTGTGCAAGAGTTACCTCCTTAGTAGTTTTTGCCAGACTGTGTCCATCAGCAAGTGACTAAATATCACTCTCTTTTACAACCATGACTTAGTGGATAAAAAGTAGGTGGATCAATTCTCATGTTACTGTGTTACAGCTCCCAGTTCTCCTTCAGTTTCCCTGTTCAAGACACAACCTAACCCCTAAGTCAGTCACTGGGTGTCCTTTAGCTTCTTGGCAGTAGCCTGATCTGCAGTGCATATGCATCAACCCAGTCAGACCCTTCAGTCTAATGATGATGATTCACCTCAGTTAAGGTGGTTCATCTTTTTTTTAATTGCTTCTTACTTCCCACTTTTTAAATTTAATTTCTTTGAGGTCACCAGCTCTGTGTTGGCTTCCTGATATTCTTGTTAACATTGTATTTGCCCAGGCTGAGACATCCGGCTCTCATACATATTCAGTTCAAACTTGATATAGGACTTTGTTATTTGAGTTAAGGAACCTGCTTATTAAAACCTTCTGTTACCTGAATGGTAATAGGACTCTCACCTCCTTCTTTATCTTCCTCTTCTTTTTTTAATTGGCATGTCACTGTATTCACCATAGGTCACAAACATAATACTTCTTGGCCAGAGTCCAAATGACAGCACAGGAATAATTTAAATTGGTGTGCTGTTATTTCCAGCTGGTAAACCTATATATCAAGGATGACTTTTTCTTGTCTCTCCTTGTGAAGTCTCTGACAGTTTTCAATCTCCTCGGAGGCAGGATACTATTTCGGTATGATCTAATTTGATATTGTTGTGTTTCCAGGATGCTTACAGAGTCATGCTGGTGATCCCATGGGAGGACAGCAGTTCTTTACAGTCCTGTTGAACACTTTGCTATCATTCATACCCAGTTATGTCACCTCATTAACAGCTGACCACCTCCATAATGGTACTTCATGTAGAAGCTGACTGAGAGAAAAGGCTATTCTGCTTCTGCCACTGATGCACTGAACAAAATCCTCTACTGTTCTCTATATCCACATTTTATAAGTGGGAAGAAAAGATGAAATTATTAGCCTGGCACCTGCTGAGATGCAGCAGAAGAGCAAGTAGGATGACTAAATGATGTATATTGTATCTGTAAGTTGTAAGAGCAGAGACAAGTGATGTAAAGTAATACTTCTGCAATAAGTAAATCATATTTCTGTATAGCATGAATTCAGGGATTTGAGCAAAGAAAATAGACAATGATAATTTAACTGATTTATGTGGCCATGACATAATTATTATAAATTTGTGATTTCTACACTAATTAGTTTAATTCAAGTTGTACAAAAACGCTAATAATTTCTCCTTGAGGCGGATATATATATACACTCTCTAGTCATTCCTTTGTGACTGTTAACTGTTTTACATTTCATGAAACTGGCATAGTCTATCTGATCTATAGCTGTATGACAGCTAAATTTATTCAGTCTAGTCACCATGATAAAGCAACATTTTTATAAAACTTAACTGAGAACAACATGAGATGAAACAGATGGAAATAAACCAGTATTTTTATAGATCACATCTTTCTTTATTACTGATACCAATAACGAAAATTGATTAAACAAATCTGATGAAGTTCTTGAGAAGGCTCACAATACTTGAACAAACTGTGCTGGAAGCATGAAATTTTACATTATTCAACATATATCCACCAGACTGAAATACAACTCTAGAGAAAAACATGTATATGCAACAGAGAATTTACGTGACAACAGCCTATGGGGTTGCTGATAGCTGATTAATTAATTTACTATTCTTTTTGTTAAGATAATCATAATACCAATAAAATTTGTTTTGATGTACAAACCTGTTTACTGGTTTGTTGATTTGGTTTATTTGTTTGTTTGTTTTCAAAAGGGATCTGTCATTAGCATGTCAGAAATTAATAATTCCAGATGGAAAAGAGAAGTTTCGTAAGAAATTTGTTGACTGGTTCAAGTCAATTCATTTCTAAATCATTAGCTCACACTTTCTTGTTGTTGTTGTAATATTTAAGGTCTTTCATTATAAATGGCTGATATGATATATTACCTAAAAGCCAGGCAATGCACTTCAAGGAGTGAGCTTGTGTGCAGAAAACACACAAAATATAAAAAATGCCATAATAAAGTGGAGCAGCTTTGAACAGAATTAAAATGATGCATTTGTTCAGTCTAGGATTGTATTTCAGCAGAAGCTTGATTGTGTGTGACATGGCACATTTCCTGAGCAATATTGGAGATTAGCAGTCACCCTTATTTCATGATTTATCTTTGGCTTTGAAACACAGAATAATTTGGAAGAAGCAGCCCCTCTGATATTGACTCTTGGTCCATTGTACAAGTTACGCTTGCTTCTATCCAAGTAATCTAGTCCTAGTTTATAGACCAGAGATTTGTATATTTGTGGGTATGGATGAAGACCCTTATTAAAATTTAATAGAAAACCAAAGCTCACTCTCTACTAGAGATACAATAAAATGATGAACCCTGAAGTGTGCACATTTAAAATAACTCAGTTTTGGACTTTTACAAAGTACTGTAGCAGGTTTTTAAAAAATTGCAAATCAGGCACTTTTGTAACATGGTTTCCTTATCTTTTCCAAGCAAGTTTTATCAGGTGACTGTCTGGAAACACCACAGTAAGAAAGATGAGACAAGAGGAGTGCCAAATGGGGAGAAACATATCTAAGGTCTACTGATTACTAGAAAGGCAGATGAGAGTGATGTGTGGAAGTGAGACATAATGGTTGTAGGCAAGGGAAAGATGGGCCACTGCCACCGCCAAAGTGTCTTGGCCTGCATTTGGACTGTTTAAAAAACAGAAGTCCATGGACTGTCAAAATTTTGTAACTAACTTTGTTAGATTTTTCTTCATCTGCAGAAGTGGTTGCAAAATGACCTACTTACTGTAAGAACCAGGATGCAAGGTAGCTCCCTGTTGCACAGGCACTGGTGGTTACGCTGAGTGACCCCTATTTGCTAAACAAACTTAGGAAAAAGTTCCACCCTTTGATAGTGTCACCTTTGGTATCTGGTGCACAGTATGAGAACAAAGTGTGATCAGAGGTTGCAGAACTAAGCAGCAAAATACAGCAAACTCAGGAAATGGTTTGCGATGCTCCACTTTGTTTATTAATTTAACCTTCTAGAAAAATATTTGGATTATCTTTCAATTTTTAGCAATACAGCAGTTTTATGGATGAAACCCTGCTATGTGATACCCATAATATGCCTTCTGAACAAAAAGTAAATAATGATGCTGGGGTTTTTGTTCTATAAGTTGTCCAAGAGAAAAAATCCATTATTTTACTAATGGAAAGTCAGGACCCATCCAGATAGCAATTTTCATTGCCCACAGTGTGGTAAATATTTCTAATGGGGCATAATAGTTGCAATTACCTAGCAGCTGTCTTATAGTACTGTGGTAGCTGCACTATAGTTACTGTACAAACATTGCAGGAGGAACTTTCATTGTAAGTGCCTGTTTCCAGGTGCGTATGATTTTCCAAAAAGTGGTGAAATTAATGTTTTGTTTGAAATTTCCTTTGTTTGTTCTTCAGACAAAAATCTGCTTTCTGAAAGTCTGCTGAAATTCTGTTTGTTTAGTTTTGCACTAACAATTTGAGGGAAAAAAAGATGAAATTTCATACTTTACAATCATTTTCTAACACATCTATTTGTTATTGAAGATTCCAAAACTGCACTTATTTAATAATGTCATGCTGGTCCTGGTATTAAAATATCAGTGAGGTCAAATTCCTTTGATGAGACCAAAAAAGGGTGACTTATAAATGAGAGAAATTCTATGTGATACATCCTTATAGACACAAGGAAGTTAGCTGAGAAAATGTAGTTTGACTGCTAGCAGCAATAGAGCCATGTTGATATAAAATTCCTGTATTTTAGTAAGCTTTGCTGTGCATCTGCATAATGAATTGAGCACACCCTGGCAAGATATTCACATAAGCCAGAGCTGCAACTGATGAACCTGGGAGAAAAAGATATCCTGCATTTGCGGGTCTGTCTTAAAGCAGTATCTCAGCTTAATTGCTCTGTAATCTGGTCTGGTCAGCCAGGAGCTGCAGTGATTCTTTTTTGTTGCTATCCCAGGTAGGTTCACAGAATTGCTCACTGCCCTTCACTTGGTGATGGAATAAAGGAACCTTCTTCCTTAAGTCACTCCACTAGCAACCTAAGGCATTGTAACGGGTTTTTTTTTTTTCCTTTTTTACAATCAACTTTTCTCAAGATGTAAGAAAATGTATTCAACTCTTTTATCCGTATCTCCTTAAATTGGAGCTCAGCCTGCAGAAGTCAGGGTGGGACTTACTGCCTGACACAGTGCTAAGTTTTCACCATGGAGATGAATTTCATCATCTTGGAAGTCACTCTTAAAGCAGATTTAAAATTTTATCCATTAGCTTTTACAGACTGCACATCAAACACAGAAGGCCTTAACTTGCAATCTGTTTGGTGCACTCACTGCTGTTGTTGCTGGTTATACTACATCTGGAACACTTGATCATTTCAATGATGTGGCATTACTTCTGGATTCCCAGGTGCAGGGACTTATAAGTCAGAGAGAGCTTTTCAAACTCCTGAACATTTAACAGTTTCACTCAAGCCATTCCTCCAAGCATGCACATCTAAGCATATATACTCATGGGCTTTACTATACTGTCTCTGTGTACACTCTTAAAAAATACATGTTAGCAGGAAGCAAATAAAAGTTATTTATCCCATCAGGAAGACTTCCTGCTGTTGATCTGCCAGACATTATGACTCAAAACATACTCATTCAGCCTGCTTTGAATGGAATACTGAAATGAGTTTTCTCACACCAGCAGGAGAAATATATTTTTAAATGAGAATTTTAAATAAGAGCCAGGTCACGACAGGGTGATCTCATTTTGAGGTCTATTTAAAGAGTTTGGGTAGGAAATGCACCACAGTTGTTTCTGTCTTATATGTCTGACCTAGAAGTTGTCTGACTTGATGCCCTATTATCTGGGCTTATCACATAGTGTTATGCAGAATATTGCCAACAATGAGGTAGCCGTATTTATTCTCCTAATACAGGGCACAAGTTTGAAGATAAACAACTGGATTTGAAAAAGACACATCTGGAGATGATATTAGATACTTCATGTTCTGTTACCTCAGTGAAGCATCTATTGTCAACTGTTCTTCCTGGAGAGCTATCGTTCCAGCAGATTGCACCTGGATGCTCCATGCAGGTGGAGAAGAGGCAGTGTGCACACCTCTCATGGGAGCAATGAACAGGAGCCTCCTTGTATAGCCCAGGTTCTGATGAAACAAGGAGCTGGAGGCAAAACAGGAACAATGTAGGACTTCTCTAAACATCTGCTGTAACATTTTGAAAACTTTGTGTTATAGGGATTGCCACTTACACTGGGAATTAAAAAGGGCCATTCTATAAACAGAGGCATGACTGCAATGCACAGAATTCAGAGTTACATCTCTGAGCATGACCTTAATGTGTCAAAATGTGAATTCTCAGTCTATACTTAATTAATGTTTATAAATATTTAAAGGGCGAATGTCAGGAGGACAGATCCAGGCTCTTCTCAGTGCCATTCAATGACAGGACAAGGGGCAACGGGTGCAATCTGGAATACAGGAGATTCCATGAAAACAAGGATAAATTTTTTGACGGTGAGGGTGACAGAACACTGGAACAGGCTGCCCAGGGAGGTTGTGGAGTCTCCTTCTCTGGAGACTTTCAAAACCCATCTGGATGCATTCTGGTGTGTCCTGCTCTAGGTGATCTGGCTCTGGCAGGGGGTTGGACTAGATGATCTTTTGAGGTCCCTTCCAACCCCTAACATTCTGTGATTATGTGATTCTGTGATACTTGCACTGGGTGCTGTAGCTTGAATCATGACTTCGAAGAACTTTTCAAATACAATGCTTTTATTATGTTGAAAATTTACAGTAATCTGATTTTTCTTACCATTATCTTATGAATCAGTGAAAATGTAACTCATTAATGAGTTGCTGAGAAAAGTGACATTCCAAATGCTTTTATTAAACTTATAAATTATACATATAACAAACATCAACCTATAAAAAGGCCCACCCCTTTTATCCACTCTTCTGGGTTTTTAAAATTTCCAATAAAATATTGTTAGTCCTGTCAACCCTGTCCAGGCCAGTCGCTAGACAAATGACAGATATTCTCTATTAACCTCTCTTCCCTCCTGCAGGGGAAAGAGAAAGGGAATAGGGGAGAGAGACTTGTGGACTGGAAAATAAAACCAAAACAGCGTTAATGAAGATAATACCAATAAAATAAAATATATACAAATATATACAAAGCCAGTATAGAACCTAATCTCCTGATAGCAATTACATCATCATAACCACTGATGCTGTGGAGAGGGCACTGAGGAAGTCCCAGACTGGACCTAGCAGCAGACAGAAACCAGATTAAGGAGCTGGATTCTGGAACTGTATTCAGGGACACACAGATTGGGATGGAAGGCAGAACAGGCAGAATCCTCCTCAGCCACTAAAAAGAGAGCTTGATCCTTCTGATCCCTCAGCTTTATGCTGAAAATTATATATATGGGATGGAATACTCTGTTGGTCAGTTAAAGGTCACCTGTTCTATCTGCTTCTTCCCACAGCTGCATCTCTTACTTTCTGCATCCCCAATTTAAGATTTAGCAGTGACCTAGTGACCTTGGTCTGAACAGGAGCAAGTATAAGCAAGAGCCTTTCTGCACACCAGTCCTTGGTAGAAACTATAAACACCAAGCATAATGACTTCTAGAGGCAGATACTGTCTGAAACAATATGCCATTAGTTTCAGAAAGTGCAGTTAGTTAGAAGAGACTGAGCTGCAAAGTAAAATCACTGAACAGAATTAGTTCTCTTCTAGCTCAAACCAGGACAAATCCTATTTTGGTTTTCACAGCATATTTGGCATCAATGTCTACTGCAGTTTCATAAATACTTGTGACCTCTGTGTTTATTATTGCAGTGAGAGGTATTTATTGCCTTCAATACTGGAAATTGCAATGAGGTCAACACTTAAATATATTCATAGTATCTCAATTCTCTGATGTAATAAAGTTGCAGCATGTGAAAGCCAATGTCAACAACCTGGTCTTTTCTTAATTTTTTTTAAGAATTCCTTTACACTTGAATCCTTTGATACTGCACTTTTCAACACTTAATCCAAGAATAATTGAGAGGTAACCTACAGATCAAAGGAAAATGGCCAAATAGTGACTTTGTGCCCCTGTGCCACTTCTGAGCAGTTCAGCTGCGGCTCCCATGTATCTGTTGTATCACATAACCAGCAGTCACCCTGTGTTGGCAGAGGAGCTGTCATGTAGTGTAAATGCTGGACAGTGCAGACTGCTGTGGCTGACATGCCTACAGTGACCTAGAAGGTCTACTGAGGCTTAAGCTGAGCTCCCTTTCCCTGTAAACTATTTGTGGATCTGCCCTGGATCTAGGTTTCACATAGCTTGCATTTGGTACATGTTGCTTGTATTCAGATTTTGCAAGGTAGAGCACTGGATCAGAAAAGATGTTCAGTCCAAACAAGTGGGGGGGTTTATTAGCACATTGCCTTTTTATGAATGTGTAGAGTTCTCCTATTGTTATTTTTTTAATTTCCTTTCAGGACTTTCAGAATTGGTTGGATTTAATGTGCACTAGTCCCATGTGTTAAGCTGTCAGGTCTTCAATGGGTGCACAATAAAGGTGATCTGCAAGGGCACACTGAGCATGAGTGACATTTCCTGAAGTGCTGCATTCTAGTAAGAAGCAGGCTGCAAGACATCTGGAAATCCTAAACAAACGTGCAAAATTCTTAAACTCTGCCAGGGCAAGATCATGGGTGAAAAAACAAGGATGTGCTTGGAGAAATCCAGATGTATGATAGCATCAAATTTAGTAATAAAATCTCACAGTTGAATAAAATAACTTTGTGCTCTCCCTTTCTTGTTATATAAGGTATCATTTTGTGTGTGTGTGTGTTTTTTTTTTTTTTTCCCACCTGCCTTTTTATACATAAGCATATCAAGTTCTTGTAAGATGATGCAATTATGGAGCTTATGCTGGGGAGGGAAAGTTCCTGGGCCACCTTGCATGCTGCATGAATGAGGCTGCTGAGGGAGTCCCAGCACAGAGCAGGGAGGCTGCAGCTTGGCAAGGGGAGGACCTGATTCAGATGGGAGCTGCTAGGTGAGCTTCAAAGGGAACATGAAAGTCTCCTTGGGAACAGAGGGGAGAGAGGGTTTTTAATGCAAATCAGAAATCCACTGAGTCTACTGCCACCTCACCTGGAAAACAGAATACTTTAAAGAATGCAGTGGGCCATGGAAAGCTATGTATAAATCCTTTTAATTTCTATTCCATCTCCTCTGGTCACTATGAATTTCCTGTATTAAAAAAAAGTTAAGTATTCTAGTCTTCCTGGCTATTTTCAGTTTTAAAGTGTTTTGGTTTTCTCTGGGGAGCCCATTATAAAAACAAGGTCTAAGCATATTCCCCTCAAAGTTATGGCTGTCACTGGGCCATTACATCAATCTCCTTCCCCTAACAGAGTCATCCAAAAGGAGAACTCTGAAGGTGCAGATGTCTTTTAAGATTCTGGCTCTCAACAATGTTCCACGGATTGAAAATCTGCCTCTTGTATCTGAAGAAATAACCTGAAAAATGCTTGCTTCTGTTGTACTACTTTGTGCTGAGCCAATGGCATTGCAATGACATTTCATGCTGTGCCCATTTAATGCAACATTATAACCAGATTTTTATGGCATTGACTCTAGAAACTCTGTAGCTGAAAACCTGAGTTTCCTGGCTGTGTAGATAAACAATTTGTATAACACATAGTTTGGATGTGATAACAATTCTGTGACAGATCTTGTTTGTACAATCTGACTCTTTCAACATCTGTTTCCCAGTGCTGTGATACCTTTGCTTTGTACAAATTTAAGGAAATTTCTGATATGGCTGTGAGATGGAGATTTTAGTCTCATTTGACAGGTGAGGAAATGAGGCACTGGAAGACCTGGTCGAGCACGTATGAAGTCTACTGCCAAGGTACGACTGAATTTAAGTTTCCCAGTCCAGTGCCCAATGTAAGACAAGTTTCCCTTCTTTATGTTTATCTCCTTGATTAACAAAGCCAGTGGTTTTTGTTTGTTTGTTTGTTTGTTTTTTGTTTGTTTTTTCAATGAAGCTAGATTTATTGCAATAACTGACAGGTTTTTGTGATTTCAACACTTTATGTCAGATATGAACTGATATCTGCATAAATGTGCTGGGTCAAATACAGCAGACACACAACAGAGACAAATATGCAGGGAGTAAGTTATAGAGTACTGCACCCTTTCTTGTATTTGGCATATTAGCTGTTCACACGATACTAGTCATGCTCTACATCAAAAGTCTGTCTCTGTGTCCTTAAGGAATTATTTTAATTTCAAATGGAAAAACTATAGGTTGTATCCTTGTGCCTGAAAAGAAAATCTGTCTGGATAACTATCTTGGAAAGAAAAACTTACTGTGAAGATTCATAAAGAACTCAATAAAGATATCTCTATTAGCTAATCACTAAAAGTGTTTGTAAGTATTTTTCAATTCTTATTTGTTTTACAAACCATTTCCTTAGTGATCTGCAGGAAGAAGCAAGGCATCCCCATAATTTTTCTTAACCTAGTTATCAGGAACCCTTTTGTCAAAAAGTTTCAAGAAAACATGTCTGAATTTAAAGATAAGGTAACTGTCACTGAGAAACCTCACCTCATCTGATTTGTTCTTCAGAATACATCTGAAATCAAGGGAAATGATCTGCTGGTCTATGTGGTAATCAGTGATTTTATCAGATTAGGTAATGATATAGGAACCAAGAGTATTTTTTTTCAATTGAACCATTGTCAGGTATATACATACTAAGTGTGCCCAGCACTTTAAACCAACATAGCATTTCAGACTTCTGTAAAACACTTTGAGATTACTGGAAATTAAGCATGCTAAACATTATATAGCAATAAACATTGTATTTGTCATTTGCACTCAAACCTGTGGGCCTGTGTTTTTTTACCACATCTCTTGTTTGATCAGTTTTGCTGAAAAGGAATATAATGGACAGATAACACTAACAAACATCAATGTCTTGATTTTTTTACAGTACTCTGTCCAGATTGCCACTGGCAGTTCTGTGTATATGCTTAGTGAGTACATGGTTGAAGGTAGTGGACTTTACACAGAGTAATAATGTAATTTATTAAATCATCCTCCTGTGTTGCATGGCTTTGGATGTCTTTGTTGAAGTTTTACAGACTTCTGGAGATGAAATATCAAGCTGGCAACACCTGGTTTATATGTCTGACTTTGGGCAAGGCTATCAACTTCTTATTTCAGTTGGAGACTGAATGACTCATATTTTCTCATTTAATGGACTTATATGACCTTTAACTGAACTTCTTTCTGAACTACTATTCCTGTCCTCCCCAGGGCTGGTGTAAAGTATCCTGCTGAGGAATTGTGCAGGCAGCCACTGAGATGTGAATTGGGAATGGGTGGTGGTGTAGTTTGGCCTTCTCAGGTGTACAGACTGAAGTAGTCTTTGCTCCAGTATCTAAGCACTCTGCTGATTATCTAGCATTTCCTTTATGGGGAGCACAGGCCACTGACTAAATAATTTCAATAATTTTAGAATATAGGCTAAACCTTATAAGATGAAATGAATACATGGAGCACATGATAACAAATGCCATACTGAATCAGACTGGTGTTCATCTAGGCTTCTGTTTTCTTCAGATGGGGTAAGAGGAAATACATTTTTGGAGTGTGTGTGACCATGTAGACTGCTTTCTGCAGTCCATCTCACATCTCTGCAATCACAGTTGTATCAGGGCTGTTAAAGGTTTTCTTGCTGCCTAATCCCATTAGTTTCTGTTTATGGAACTAATGTTCATGAATTTTTCTAATCTGTCTTTGTACCTAGTGATACTAAAAGGTTCACAGTTTTCTGAGGCAGTATGTCCCAGAGGTTCACTACCTGCTGTCTAAAATACATTCTTTAATCTATTAAATAACCTATTAAATTTGTCAGGATAATTCTAGTTTTCTGGATCTGGTTAATAATCTTTGGATTCACTGTATCTGAAACCTTCAAGTTTATTTATTTATTTTTTAATTTAATTTTATCCTCCTTCTTCATCCTTATCTTTAAACTGACACCCCAGACATTTCAGTGCCTCCATTGTCTTGACCATTCTCTAAATCCTTTTGAGACATGGAGACAAGAACATCAGAGAATCATGGAATCATAGAATACCAGGTTGGAAGGGACCTCAAAGATAATCTAGTCAAACCTTTTAAGGTAAACTATATATATATAGTTTAAATGAGATGTCCCAGAATCCTTTCAAGATGAACCTTAAAACTGTCCAATGTAGGGGCATCCACCACTTCCCTTGGGAGATTATTCCAATGTCTGATTGTTCTCATGGTGAAAAATTTTGCTCTAAAGTCCAACTGGAGCATTCCCAAGAGTAGATTGTACCCATTACCCTTGTATTTTCCATGTGACTCCTTGTAAAAAGGGAGTCTCCATCTTCTTGGTAGCCTGAGAGTACTCAGGATGTAAAAACACAGATGATTTTCATAGCAGCAAGATGCCTTGTCCTTGAGACTGTTCCAGATATTGCCCAGACATTTGTTAGTGCTTTGAATGACCGTGTGTATAGAGTTAAAGGTTTTAGAGAACTTCGAATGATGACTGCCAGATCTGCTTCCTGCGTGGCATCTTCTGAGTTTGGCAACATGTAAACATGGCTGAGATCTGTTTTGAGAAACAGTTTGCCTTTTGTTTATTTATGCTTATGTATCTTTATCGCTGAGCTGCAAAGAATGCACTGTGGCTTATCTTTCCTGTGTATCTCTTTAGTTGGCAAACTGGTATAGCTCTTGAGGCGGAATGATGATATTTGAGACCAATGGAGCTGATGCAATTTTGCTGTTACAGATCTAGTAGAAACTTTTTGGATCAGTAGGACTAATTCACTGCTTGCATGATCCTACAATAACATGAAATCCCTGACATAGAGCTTTGCTTTAGAACTTATTTTTCTGCCTCATCTATATGGGAAAGCTGCTCCAGAGTCTCATTATGGTTATGATAAAAACCTTTATTTCATCAGCTTGTATTTATTTGTGGCAAATGCATATAGGTTTCTCCTTGGGTTGACCTTTTTCCTCAATTTAAAGGACTGTTCTTTCACTCTGGTGTTTATCCTCCAGTTGAATTTGCAGAGATATACTAACTGTTCTCTTAGCTTTTATGTTAATACACTATATAAGCCCAAGTCTTCTAGTCTCCTTCTGTAAGACACATTACGAGGTAACTTTTCACCTTAGCCACCATTGTCATACATGTTATTTCTGTGTTTTTCTTCAAGATGTTGTCTATAAGTCCAGTTACTGGTGGACCTTTTTCATGCTTTAGCAATGTTGTTTTAAATAATCTAAAATAAATTGCTATAGGGATAAAAAAGCATATTACATCGTTATTTACATCTGAAAGGATATAAAAGACAATAACTCCACTTCCTTCCCTCCTGAGATATCTCTTAAAATAACTGCTGTGTATTTCAGTGCTTGATAAATACTGGGAAGAAACAGAAATGTATTTAAAAGAGAGAGCTCACTATTTGCTACTTCTATGCTTGGTAAGGAACATGGTCTGCAATCAGAGCAGAAAAGTAATTTTCTATCTGGAAACCATCCAGACAGGATATGATGTAAAGAAGTGAGAGACCAAGAAAAGGAAAGTAAATATTGCCAGCATTTCCTCTCTCCCCTTCTTGCTTTCAGCACTTACATCCCTTTCTGGAGAGACACAGGAAAGATGGGCCAACGATTCCTTTATTTTCTTCTGTGTGCATTTAATTGTTGCAGTTGCTTTCTTGCACCTCTTGTGTTCTCAGTTGCTTGCATGCAATTAAGTGCAAATCTGCAATCTCTGTATTGGCAAAGTACCCTCTTTGTCAGCAAAGTTGGTGAAGGTTCATGAATGAATGCATGCTTAAAAATACTTAATCAAATGTGGGGGTAATATGTCCATGAAGGGTTTAAAAAGAAACAGTTTCATCCTGGCTTTTAAATTGCAAAAGGTTAATAGATACATTAGCAAGTACATGTCAGAATTAGGGCATGACAGTTTAAGGTAGACCTGTTGTTGACTACAGAGGTGTGCAGACCAACTTGAATGGCTTTAAGGAAGCTTTGTTGCAAATGGGTAGTAGTAGGAGAGCACTGAATGGGCTGCCAAAAGAAGATAGATTATGTTGAAGGATTTTTTTGTCCCGAACTCCATCTGCTTGAATCCCAATATGACTTTAAAGTTATTCATGTATTCTTCTGTCACTAGACAGAATACAACATTTCTTGATCCTGACTTTTCCTTGATTTTCCTTTGCTCATATGCATGGTCTTGAATGTACTGTAATACTGCTGCCTCTCACTGAACTGTAAGAAGGGGAAATTGTTTTAAATGTCAAGTTTAGTTTGAATGATATAAAATTTGTATTAAGTAAGAATACATAGAACTTCTCCCCTTCATTTTTTCAGATTCTTCTTTTTCATACTTCACCTCATAGTAGACTTGCAAAGAAATAATCCAAGATGTACCTGGATACTCTTAAATGTCATTGGGTTTTGATGTCTTATGGTAACATAACATTAGGTTGCTGTAAGACTATAGTAACATAATGTTAGAATAAGGCTGTAAAGAACAAGAGCTTTAAGTATTTTAAATGTCTCACAGCTATTAACCAATTTTATTTTCTGGTGCCATAATGTGTTCATGATGTATATACTACAAATAGTTCTGGAAATGTTTTTGTGTGCTGTTTAAAGCCTTTTAATGTTGTTTTAAGATCTAAATATATAAAAAACATTAAGTAATGTATCAATTGAGATAGTTAGGTACAATGTGAATAACCTATATAAATAGATAATTGACACTGTTTTGTCAGCTTCTTATTTGGACATCAAGTATAGTTATTTCAAGGAAGTATTTTATTCATCACTAAGTTTTCAATTGTTACTGATGCTTAAAGTTAAAATATCAGTGCTAACTAGGAAAGCAATTATGGTTATTTAAAAATAATTGCAAGTAACAAGTTTGCTTGGTAAAAGAAATAAATTTTTTTTTTTTTTTTGGTCAAACTTGGGCTTAATTTAAAAAGAAAATTGTAAGAATTTTTATTTTCTACCAGCTGTCATTTGAATCCACTGACTCTTACAGGAACTTAAGTAGAAAAATTTAAAGAAGCCAAACATTTTATTTACATGGGCTAAATTTCAAAATTGATGACCTTAATTTTCAGCTGTGCAAACCACATTCTTCACTCAGTTTCATGTTTCTTCAAATAATTTGGGCTCTTGCCTTTCAGAGTTTCAGAACTGTAATCCAGCAGCTGCGTTATTTTTGCAAGAAAACTCCATGCAGTGAATGCCCTGTGCAGTGTCAGTCAAACTGATACAAAGTTTAAACACTGTGGCTCTTGGATTGAGGTTGAAGGTGACCTGTTCAAATGAAATTGTAGCAACATAGCCTCAAGAATGAAGCAAGCAGCCAGGCTGTCTGAGTGTGGGTGAAATCTGATGAATTATATGCTGCTTGGATTCCTTCCAGGATCCCAGTCAGTGTCAGTGTAATTTGTAAGGACTGTGAATTCTAGAAGGAGCAACACATCATGTGCAACGTGTGTACTTTGTATTTAAAGAAGCTGGGAATGCGTGAGCATTTTCTGTAGATGAAATCAGTGGGATTCAGTTTCTAAAGAAATAAAGTCCTCTGAACACTTTGCTTTGTTTCTTTTCTTCTGTTGAAGTGAATGAGATAATCGTGTTTTAAATAACATGTTTGATAACTGTGTCAAACTTCTATAGCAGTATGCAAAAAAACCCAAAACCAAAACAAAAAACTGCAGTCCCTGGGACCTGTGTTTCTGTGTTTGCTCTGCTTGTGAAGTTATCAAGTGCATTTGTTGGCATAAGCCATGGTAGCATGTAAATCAGGTGTAGATCTGTGCTTAGTCCCGGCACTCTTACAGACGTTGTCCAAGGGTGGCCATCCTATGTTCTGCTTGGAATTGGAATTCCGCTGTGTAGTTATGAGGCGGTGTAATTGCATGGAAAGGTTTGACAAGTGTGCCCAGGGAAGTCATGAATCAGATACAGCAACAGTATTTCTCTTTCTTTGCTTCAAGACTTCTAGCCAAAGTAAGTGTATTTGGGGTGGGACTGCAGCAAGGAGTCAATGTGAACGTATAAATAATAAGCTAGCAATGCTACAGGAAGGTGCTTGGGACTGTGTTTGTGCTGGATGAAGGCTATTCTCTAAAATTTGCTCAGGAATGGGAATTTCTGCTAGTATTTCTTGGTTTGCTGGCAAAGAACAGTAGAGAGGACAAACATCACAAGAGATTGACTGTAAACAGCCATGTTTATTGTAACTCAGAAGAGTGACTTTGCACTCAAAATGTTGTGGTCCATGGCTCAATGTTCAAGTGGAGACCAGTGACGAGTGTCATTCCTCAAGGGTCAGTATTAGAACAGGTGTTATTTAACATCTTTATCGGAGACATGGACAGTAGGATTGAGTGCATCCTCAGCAAGTTTACCAACAACACCAAGTTGTGTGGTATGGTTGACACACTGGAGGGAAGGGATGCCACCCAGAGGGACCTTGCCAGGCTTGAGAGGTGGGACAGTGTCAACCTCATGAAGTTCAACAAGGCCAAGTGCAAGGTCCTGCACATGCGCTGGAGCAATTCCAAGCACAAATACAGGCTGGGTGATGAGTGGATTGAAAGAATCCCTGTAGAGAAGAACTTGGGGGTGTTGGTAGATGAAAAACTGAATATGAGCCATCAGTGTGCGCTCACAGCCCAGAAAGCCAGTCAAAAGAAGTGTGGCCAGCAGGCTAAGAAGGTGGTTTTCCCCCTATATTCTGCTCTTATGAGACCCCACCTGGAGTACTGTGTCCACCTTTGGGGTCCCCAGCATAAGAAGGACGTGGACTTGTTGGAACAATTCCAGAGAAGGGCCACAAAGATGATCAGAGTGCTGGAACACCTCTCCTTTGAGGACAGGCTGAGAGAATTGGGTCAGTTCAGTCTGGAGAAAAGAAAGCTCCATGGAGACCTTATAGACAAGTTCTAGTACCAAAAGGGGGCCTACAAGAAAGCCTGAAAAGGACTTTTGATAAGGATGATAAGGACATGCAGTGATAGGACATGGTGTAATGGCTTTAAACTGAAAGAGGGTAGATTTATATTAGATGTACAGAAGTTCTTCACTGTGAGGGTGGTGAGGTACTGGAACAGGTTACCCAGAAAAGCTGCAGATGCTCCATCCTTGAAAGTGTTCAAGGCCAGACTGTCTGGAGCTTTGACCAACCTGGTCTAATGGAATATGTCCCTGCCCACGGCAGTGGTGTTGAAACTAGATGAACTTTAAGGTGTCTTCCAGACCAAAATATTCTATGATCCTGTGAGACAGGTAGACTGTTGTTGAATATTGCAATCATACTGGGTTAATCAGGTTTTGTAGTCATGGCAACAGACAATGCTTTTGGATGTTGTCTACATGACAAATACAAATATTTTATGGTAGTGTCTAGAGTGGTGTTTTTCCACATAACAGCAGGAGCTCATATTAGACAACTGTCATGTTTGCATAAGTTTCCATGATTTATCATCCAAAACAGGCAAGATTTCACAGAAAGGAAAATCATAGCTAATGCTTAAGCAGGGATGAAAATTACCACCTATCTGAATGATTAAGCATAGTTGTGAGAGAATACAAATCAGAAGAAACTCCTTATCTAGTCTCAGAAGTATTTATGTAAATAGAGTCTTTTTGTACATCCCTTTGATGAAATCATAATCTTGTAACAGTGAGGATTGAGCAGCAATGTGAAAACTACTACAATGGTGCTTGGAGGGGGAGGCAGTTCTGGTGTTCCAGAAAAATTTGCTGATCATGTAGATGATCTAAACTTATTTTATGGAAGATAACTAAAGATCTTGAATCCTATAGTAAAACCTTTAAATTTTACTTAGTGGGTGGGAAAAGTAAATAAAACTTACATTCTTATCCAATTAGGTTTACATGCTTTTCAGAGAAAGCTGGCTTTTCAAATTTTGGAGAAATGACAAAAATAATAATAATAAAAAAAGTGTACTCTGTCTGAAGGTCTTTGACCTTTCCATTGTCTTTTCCTGCTATATCTACTGGTGTGGTTTTGAGTAACAAGAAACTTTTGTGTGGAGTTTTAAAGGCTTTTTATTGACAGATTTTTTTTTTTTAGATTATCAGAAGATTGTACTTTTGAATAAAGCAACATGTAAATATATGGTTTTGGTCTCTTAACTCTTAAAAAATGTGCATATGTTGCAATGTTCTATGGCAGCATACTACGGTAGTAATCAACATAGATTAGACTAGACTACAATAGAATATTTCAGTTAAAAGAGCCCTACAGTGACCATTAAGTCCAACTGACTGCCACTTCAGGGATGACCGAAAGTTAAAGTATATTATTAAGGACATTGTCCAAATGTCTCTTAAACACTGACAGACTTGAGGCATTGACCATCTCTCTAGGAAGCCTGTTAAAGTGTTTGACCACCCTCTCAGTAAAAAATGCTTCCTAATGTCCAGCTGAAACCTCCCCAGATGCAGCTTTGAACCATTCACACATGTCCTGTCACTGATTACCAGAGAGAAGAGCTCAGCATCTCCTTCTCCACTTCCCCTCCTCAGCAAGCTGTAGAGATTTGCCTTTTTAATGGACATGGAGCCTAACTTAGTATGATTGCTTGACTCTGCATTTTTTTTTTTTGTGTACACTGTTTAAACATGTTTAAAAATTACTGCCAATGAAAACTGGTATACTGGAAATTTTGTTGCTGGTGATACTACCTTTATTTCCAGTTGCACCACATGCAAGTGCAAATTACTGGCCAAATGTCCTCATTTCCAGCAAAGAACCAGTAGGTTTTGTCATTCTCTTCCTTTCCCCCACCTCAGCTACAATGTGACTTTCCGAAAAATGAGTCTCTGCTGGCACTTCTCCTTGTTTCTCGGTTTTCCATCTCTCCTCCAGGCTGGCTGCGCTTGAGAATACTTGAGAGTATTTGTTCAGCCACAAGGTAAGACAACAATTCTTTTGAGTGCTAACAAATCAGCCCTCACATTTCTTTTACTAACAGAGAATTCACAGTATCCAGTTGTCCTAGGGGTCATTCATTTCAATATCACACAACGCTTAGCTGATGCACATAATTACTTTTCCTGCATGTAAAAGCAAGAACTGAATTTAAACACAGGTTGTGTATCCATTTTCTGTAAGCTCTTTTAATCAGCAGTTAATGAAACAACCTGTCATCAGACAGCTGTACTGCTGAAATAACATGAAAAGCAAATCCATGGAGTCAGTTTGTTTGAAGACTTTCACCTAAGTTTGGAGTTAGTGATGATTTGTTGTTTTTTTTCTGCAGTTTAACCTTGTTTGGTCTAGCTGGAAACGTGGTAGTAGTGATGTCAGTATTTGCCAAGAGCTATACTTTTACAGGAAACTGTAATAGACATCATTCAAGGATTTGACAAGATTTCACACAGCATAGCAAGGCAATCCAGTATAAATTCATCATAATAAAAGCCTTCAATGTCCATTTTAGGTGACGTGCTCATAACCTTACAGATGTGGTCCATGTGTAGCTGAATGAAACTATTCAGTTGCTGCTTTGCATGAAACGCTTGAACACTGTGACAAATGTCTATGAAAATGGTTTGCTGATGATTTAGAGACATTAAAATATCAACACTATGTAATACAGCATAGCTTAAGGTCACAAGGCATCAGAAAGCACAGAATCAAGTTTTCACAATAATTTTTTTCCCAAAATGTGCTAGAGGTGGGAATCTTCCACTGTATGGTATAGAAAAGGAAGAAGGAGGCAGAAGGATTCCCGAGCTACTCAAAATGGGAAGGAGTGATCCGGCCTTTTTTTACTTGCAAAAGTTCTAATGTACATTCACCTCCACTGGGTTGGTGGAAGAATGTGTGGTCCTGGGCTACAAAGGAGTTCAGGGACTTTGTGGTTCCCATGGCTTCTTTCAGAACTTCATAGAAGGCTGGTGGGAAACCTTTTCACCTGGTACAATGGTGACCACTAATCTGTGCATTAAGAACTCCTCACATCACTTCCTTGTTCCTTAGGGTATTGTTCTCCTTCAGCTCTGCACTGTTGTTTGCCCTCCAAGCCTTTTCATTTTCTTTGTTTTCTTCCTTTCAGGCACTTTCTTGGCAAACTGCTAGCAGTTTTGAAAGCAGTTGTTTCATGTCTACCTGTCCAAAATAAAGTATTTTTCCTATAATTTCTTTCTCCTTTGGTCTGTATATGTTGTTTGTGACATGTTTGTTTTGTGTTTGTTTTTTTGTTTTGTTTTGTTTTTTGTTTGTTTGTTTGTTTGTTTTTTGCTGTGGTACCTGGATTTGAATTATTGTGATCAATATTTCATAGGTATTCTTCTTATGAAGATCTTCCTTCAGATTACTAGGTAATATCCTGTGGCTACCGGTCTGATTGCTAGATGATCACAGGCTGAAAATCTTCCATGCTGATTTTTGCATAAAATACATCAGTTCCATTAATTTTATTAGGAAACGTGCTTCATGTGCTGAACATGCCAACTTATATGAATACAGCTTGTCTGACTGTGTAGACTTTTTTTTTTCCCCCGAGAAAAGACAACTAGAGCAAATAGAAAGGAAATAACCTGAGTAAATTTTATCTTGTAGGACCAGATAATCTTCCCATGTCTCAAATGAATTACAGCAAAGGTGTAAATATGTGTATCTGTAACTCTGGTCTACATTTAGTGTTTAGATTCATATGATTTTTTTTTCATGGTAGGAAGTCAAATTGTTTCCAGTAATGTTCTAAGAAATAGTAAGTACCAATGTATAGCCTGAAAATTGTTTGTAAATCAGCATTTTACTTTTTCTCCTCTTCTCCACCTACTTCAACAACAGTGTTTGCAACATGCATGAAGGGTTTTGATAGGTTTAAATCAAAGCTTCTCTTATTATGATTCCACTGATTCTCAATCTTTACAGATCTTTATAAATTGCACTCTTTATTTCAGCAATATGTTAACTCAGATTACCTCATTTCTAACACTATTTTTTATTACAAATGATATGAAATAGTGACATCTGTAATATGTCACTTTATCTCTTATTTACCATATGGAAGTAAACATGGTGAGGAGTGTTTTGCTTTTGTGAAGCTTGCTGATTGGTTTTTGTTATTATGTTTGTGTTAGCACAGGCTAGGGCTTGTACATAGGATGGAAAAGGGTGAGGCCTGGGATGAAGGCTTATTCCTGTGGGAGGCTTGTTTCAGAATCTTAACAGTTCCATTAAAGTTCATTCTTCTACAAAAAGCATCTTAAGAAGATGTTGACTGTTATGTCTGTGTCATAATGGATCTTCAGAAGTGCCTTTAGTTTTTCTGGGTCCAGGCTGTGAAGCTAAGAACTAAGCTTTACCCTGGAAAGCTGGCACAGATCTAATGTGCCAGAAATAGCCTCTGCCATTGAAAGAATACTTCTTTAAATTATAGTCCATCTTGGGAAAGGTAAAGCAGACAATCATTTCTGAAGGTATTGTCAGAGTGGTGATGGATTAAATCCTTAGTTTTATAGGAAGAGTTACCATTGGTATAGATGTCAAATCCTTCCAAGCCAATTATGGGACCAAGTGCTTCATATACTCAAGAAACCTATTTACTTTATCCTCTGTGTTGTGCACCAAGCAATTGTCTCTTAGGAAGTTGGTTTATAACTGGTCTTCCTCTATGTTGCTGGGTTTGTACACTGCCTCATGCCAGTCCATCACTACTGTCACTCAGCCTTGTGCAAGACAGTGCTGGCTCCTGAAGAATGTCCAGCATAAGAAGCCAGTGGGCATAGTGCTATCAAGTCTTGGCAGTACTACAAAGTTAAGGTCAGAAGTTGTATTTAATTATTGTCTGTTTTTACATTAAAGTGCAGGAACTGGAACTTCAAATTCCCAGCATCCTGAGGTTGTCATGTTGTCACAAGTTCACTGTGGAAGTTTTTTTGACAGTAAACTTGAGACACTAATGCATACCATATGGTTGCATAAGACAGCTTTTACATCAATGGTGTTAGAAATTCCAAGGTTTCATACTTTTTTCATATTATTTCTTTTACTTGCTTTATGACAGTGCTACAGGAAAGTGATACCGAAAGCAAATCAAAACATTTTTAGATTTTATTTTATATGGTAAAACTGCAGCTATCTGCCATAGTTACATTAAAAATGAGTTGCTGCAACTTTGTAAAGATGACCATGCAACCAGAACATTTTGCTGACACTGATTTTTAGGGAACCAAATTTGCTAAATATACAAAATGCAGGCCAATCACTTCTTAAATATTTTGACCTACTTTCCCTTTGAACCCATTCCAAAATAATAATAATAAAAAATAACTATGAAGAGAGCAGATTTTACAGCTCTACAATTTCACTGATGGGAATGTGAATGCCATTAAAGTAAAAGTGCTTCCTGCTGGCAGACCAAGTATGTATTTGTGTGGTTGCAGCTCCTCAATACTCATTCAGAATTTGGGAGAGAGACAAGGCCAGGGAAGGACACTGATTTAAACAGGCTCCTTTCAATTTAGTGGGCCCTTCTATTGTGTTTGTCTTATTTCACTTGTGTAAAAATGCACAGTATGAAATCCAGAGTGTTGTTTTTTGTTTGTTTGTTTGTGTTTTGTTTTGTTTTGTTTTGTTTTGTTTTGTTTTGTTTTGTTTTGTTTTGTTTTGTTTTGTTTTTTTTCCTTTCAGTTTCTACTGTCCTAGAAGCTAATTGACTTCACCTAGGGCTTCTTTTGATGCAAGGCAATGAATGGACTAAGAAGGAGGTTCTTTCATGCGTCAATGTTTCCGTATAAATCATCTCCACAAATCAGTATCTGGACAGTCATTTTTACATGAATAACGATGCCATTGCCAGACCCCAACTTGTGCGCTTGTTATAGTGCATGAAAACATTTATGGGATATGTTACTCAGCATCTAAGCCTCAGAGTAAATAAGGCACATTCAGAAGTGATGCTACTTAAAGGCAATTTTTTTTGTGGGGGAGATCAAGGGACACCAAGGCAGAATTAAAATTCCTTTTAGCTATGCAATCTATCCCAAAAGACAGCCAGTGTTACTGGTAAGACAAAGACGAAGAAATTGCCTTCCTAACATTAATCTCAGAAAGAATCCTTTTGAATTGTGGAATTAAACCAAACAGCAGGGGAGATAAAAGCCAGCCATTTTGTTTTAAGTTTGTCTCACAAACCTCAGAGATAAGGCTTGACAAAAGAATATCTTAATTGGAGTCTGACATCTCTATCCTTTAGTAGCTCTGGGACTTCATTGCAGCTTTCATTCCTTCCTGTATATTACACTTTAGGATCAAAATTACACGACTAATGTAATTTAAAATGTAAATTAATCTGTTTACTAATGCAGTTATGCAAAGCAACTCTACTGTCACTTTGATGCTCTAAAAGGATAATTCCTTCAAATGTGTTACATATGTTATTTTTTATTACTCTGAAATAGATAAAAACTAATTACACAAAAGCCAGTTACACTGAAATCTGTGAGAAGCTGCTTCAGCAGGATACAATTCTACCTGATGATTGACTTCCAGTGAGCACAGGTTGGAAAATTATTTTTCCTCCTTTTAATTATGTGTATAAATGTCTTCAGTAGCTCTCTCATCTGCCACCATTTCACTCTAAGAATCAATTCGGTTTTTATCATCAAATTCAAAATTCAGGAATGACATAGGACAATAAGAGAAATGATACAGTGTCTACGTGTCAAGCTTTTCAAGAAATAAATCATAGTGTTGGAGATAGAAAATAATTCTAGAGGTTTATTTGAAAATCATAGCTCTAATTAAAAGGTCTGTGTAGTCGTATGATATATTGTAATTTATTCCCTAGTTCTAACCAGAATCTTTGATTGACCTGACCTAGTAGGGGGGTTGGACTAGATGCTCTTCAGAGTTCGCTTCCAAACCCCACAATGCTGTGGTTATAAGTAAGTTTCTTGGCAAATTCTCATGTAGAATCAAGGGCACTTTCACACTAGTGAAATCTGTGCACTGCCCACTGGAGAGAACACTTCTGCATCTCTAAGGTTTGTTGTCTCTTTTGTCACCTCCATGCACATTAGATGTCAAATAAGTACTTTCTGACATCTTGTAATTAATGTTGATCACTGTTCTTTAAAGGCCTCAGTGGACTGAAAATATTTTTACAATAGCAATCCAATTGAACTCCATTAGATGTTTCTCATAAATTAAAATTATGGATATCTTACGATGTTTTAATTAGAAGTTATCAACATGAATATTAAAAATGAAAAACAGACTCCATCTTTTATTTCAAATGTCTTCAGATTGGCCAATTGAGAGTATGAATAAAACAGTCTCGGCTAGGCTTCTGAATTGAAACTTGAATTTCGTAAGAGCTAGGAATTTACAGTCACATCTAAAGAAGATGATAGAGAAAATTATCAGTTCTTTTCAGCTTGCCGATGACAGAATTTTTTCATGGGAATTTTTACATTTGACTGTTTTCATAAACTTAAGGATTTTTTGAGGCTACAGACAAATATGTTATCTTTCTCACTCTTGAGGCATGTGTTTGATCTTCTTTTTCCCTCTCCCAGAAGTTACCACCCATGCAGAGGCATGTTCCTAAGAAGTGCTTGCTGGACACTTCCTGCTCTATGGCCATGTCTCTGAAGTGGTGAAACATACCAGGCAGAGCAAACAATGTGATTAATTGTTCTGGCCACTTCTCTATGGGAGATAACATTAATTGCATTCAAAGATCAATGAGAAATTTAAAAGGCCTCCAAAGCTTGAATGAGTTTAATAAATTAAAATGTGGTAGCTATAGGTAATTTTAACACTTTGCTTCCTTGTGAACATATTTTCAATCTTGTCAACATTTTTCTGTTGTCTTTCTTTAATATATGGTTTTCACTTTATTTAAGAAATGAGAAGACCTCTCTGAGGAAGGTGACAAATTAGGGGAAAAAATTATTTAAAAAATACCTAAGCTCAAACGTAAATAATTGTTTATGCAATAAAGAAAATATTAGCAGCTGGCTGACCACGCATCCTCAACCTATAACTTTTATGGAGTCAGTCTGATCAATTTTGTTTTGAAAAAAAACAACTTTCTCGGGTTTATAGACATTTTAAAACATAACTGCCTATTCACCAGGATCAGTGAATGTTAACAATTGTGAACAATATCCTTATTATTGCTTTTAATTCCTTAAATTTATGTCCTTATTATAAGAGAATTCTTTTTATCTTGCCCTTTATTAACCTATTACATTAATCAGCATCTCCATTGCTGTTCAAAATTCTCCATTTCTGGCCTCCAAGGTAATGAGATAACCTCTAGGCTGCTCCCATTAATACTTCTTGACTTTTTAAGAGGGATTTCTTCTCAACATCAGAATGCAAATAAATGATTTCCTCAAAATACCCATCTTTTAAACAGCAGCTCTCTATCTCCAGTCTCCCAGTAGTTCTTAGGCAGAACTTTGCTCCTTAAAAGTTTATATTTGTAGAAATGAGCAGACATTTCTCTGTAAAGTGAAGCACATCTCCTTATTTCATATTACAAACAGTTAATGATGGAAATCTACTGTGAGATATTAATATGACTTTTTATTTATGTAGGCATATAGAAATTTCTCCTTCAGCTCCAAGTTCCTGCAGTATACTGATTAGTGTGCAACAGCAGTGCAGAGTAGAATAAGGAATACTGTGGATTACCTTCTTCCCATTTAAAATGTACCATGCCTGTAGGCAAACAGTATATAACTAACCAAATCAGAATTATGGAGCTTAAACAGCCGTTCCAGAGTGGCAAAACTGTACTCTTCCATCTTTGCATTAATCATTGTCTTATTTAATACTGATCAATTTAATATGCTTCATAAAAAAATATAAATAAACAAACCAAACCAACCAACCAACCACAAAAAAACAAAGCAAAACAACAACAAAAAAACCCAAACCAACCAACCAATGAAAGATCTGAAGAATGCTTTTACATTTTGTCCCCAATGTACCATGGGTTTTGCCATGTTCAATAACTTGGAAGAAGAAAAGTTTTAATAACTCTACTCTGACCCCATATTATTGATCAATACATGAAAAATAAACAACTAATCTATAGACAGTAATATTAATTGCACTTAATGGCAAGTTTAGGGTACTTTTCCTGTTGGAAGCGTTTAATGATAAATTTTATCAAAATTTGGGGCACTCTTGTATTACATGCATTTGTATTACTGAGCAGAAATTCTAAGCAAAATGAAGGTGAGATAGTAGCTGTGGGGAGCCACTGATGTAAAATCATTGTGTCTATGTAGAGCTGATGTTACTGTTATCATGGCTGTAAGACATTGCCAAGCATTGTGTCTGTGTCCATACTTGTCTATGCAAACCTTCTTTATTCCTTTATTAGGTCATTATTCCTACAGAATGAACTGTTAATGATTCTAGAAGAAGATAATCTGTGTGATTACACTGTGGGAGTACATTATTTAGGTGATAGGAAATCTCAGCTAGAAGGCTGTTAGTAAAAAAACACCTTACTAAACATCACAACCAAAGCAAACAAATAGAATTGCAACAAAATCTCCCAAAAGTGCAAGCACAAGATGAAAGCAGATGACTTGAAAGGCCAAGCACATCATGATACCATAGGCCCAAAACACAAATCAGGAATGTCTACTGACAAAACACACATAAAATATATAGTAAATCTTGTACATAATGTGTTAACTTTCAGCTCTATAAAGAGTCTAGAAAAACTTGTGGAAGTGATCTCAAGCAGACTCAGCATGAACAGGATGAAACCCCCAAAACTGAAATGGTCTTGGGAAAGCCTTGGGATGCTGTGACCCCACCTTTCCCTTCTTCCTCCTAAAAGGGTGCAGCCCTATTGACCTCAGGACCCAGAGGAATAGGGAATGGGTGAGCACAAATTCAAAGAAAGAGGTTGAATCTGAAGTGTTCCTGTCATTGTAAAAGGACTAATTATGGTTCTTAGATTAAACCAAAATTACTTCATATAAACTTACAAATCCTAGTCTTAGCACAGGAGCTGTGTTTCTTTAGCTCATGTGGTATTTCATCTGGATTTGACCTCAAGCTTCTATCCTTTAATATTTGGATCCAAGAATTGGTGGAGAATTTGGACAGTCTTAAGCTGCAATTTCCAATGTAGCATCATGCAGAAATGCTAGTTTTGATACCTGAAACTAAGTTGTTTTTTTTTTTTTAAACCACCTTTCAGAAACCAACACTTGCCATTGTTCTGTGGCACCTAATGTTACTTCATGAATTGTGCTTTGATGAAGTCCAAATAAGAGTCCCACTCACTGTCTCTCAAGTAAGCCTGAGGTTAGACAACAGCTAACTTCATAACTGCTTCCCAGCTTGGTTTTGAGTATCTCCAGTGAGCCAAGATCTCTGCTTCGAGAGAGGTTTAGAAATACTGTGCCCTCCACAAAGCTGAGCAGCTTGGTGTGGTCTTTATAATTCAACTCCAACTAATGAAAATTTTATATAAACTACAGAAAGAGTCCTCAGAGTATAGACCAAAATAACATCATAAACACTCTTTCATCTGGGTTGTGTTATATTCCTTGCACTTTTCTCATGGATCACATTAATCTTTCATTACATGGTGGCACGGCTGAAGACATCAAGACTACTCTCCTGAAAAGATGAATGACTGGGATTTATGCACTCAGGGTGAAGATGTTGGTTTCCATTCCCTCAGGCAGATGAGAAAATTTACCTCCCCAACTAGACAATGCTCTTGTGCATTTTATGAAAAGCCTCAGCCAGGCTTTTAGGAAAATAGGGCCATATCTAAAGCTATGACTGGGTCCCACTTTCTCTTGGATCCCCTGTTAGTGCTGTCCCATATCACACAATATTTAATATTATGGCATCGCATTTCAACAACCCTACCTCAAATCCATTTGCTTAATGTGCACATTACCTTTAATACAATCAAATAAGCTCCAGTTTGGAGAAAGAGCCTCACAAGAGAAAAGCAGCTGGACAAAGAGTAGAGATGAATTCTTTCCCTACAGAGGTATTATTCAGTATTACTTTCAAAAGATTACATAACCCCTAAAGTACTGGCAATGAAACTGTATAGATGTTTTATGTTACTGTATGTAGAGAATAAAGAATTATCTTTCAGTTCAGTCCTTGGTTTATTTGTGTGTTTTGTTGTTTGGGTTTTTGTTTGTTTTGGCTTTTTGTTTGTTAGTTTTCTTTTGTTTTGGTTTTTTTTGTTTGTTTGTGGTTTTGTAGTTTGTTTTATTTGTTTTCTTTTGGTTTTTGTTATTATTGTTATTTTTATTTTTGTACAGTTTGATTTTCTGATTACTTCAGCCAACAACTGGTTAAACAACAGAGTTCTAATCTGGGGAGATGTCTATGAATTTCACAACAACCTTAAAATCACTGTAGCATCATTTCCTCATCTGAAGACAAGAGACCTGTGAGTTTCTACCACTTGCACAAAACACCAGGAGATAAGCCTTACAGAAACACCATGGCTTTGAAAAACTTCAAAGCTCAAGCAGAGCATACAAAATTGTCAAGATAATAGATATTCCCATAAATGAACAATCTTTGCAATGACTGGGCACAGCTGAAGGCTCTTTCGCTTGTTCTGAGGAGATGGATCTGAAAGGGTAGGTAGGGATCTTGATGATTCCTCAGAGGCACAGCATAGGTAGCCTTCTCCACAACCTGTGTTCAGTGCATGGTAGTAGCAAAAATGTCTTGGAGAGGACACTCAATACAAGTACGCTTGGAACAAAATCCTGTACAATCTTTATAGAAATGTGTTACATTCCCAAAAGAAAGAGTCACAAAAGCATCTTTTAAACTAAATTTCTATTTTCCTTACCAGAAGAGCCCTATGGTGAGACTATCTTCAGTACAGCAGCATTGGAAATGAGCTGTAATAACTGTCACCAAAGCTGCCTTACTACATTCTTGACCTCATGGATAGTTGCTCTGTGGAAAAGGACCTGGGACTAATGGTGGAGAACAGGTTCTCCATGAGCCAGCAGTGTGTCCTCATGTCCAAGAACACCAAGGGTCTCCTGGGATACATGAAGAAGAGTATGGCCAGCAGGTTGAGGGAGGTTCTCCTCCCCCTCTACTCTGACCTAGTGAGGCCACATTTGGAGAATTGTGTCCATTTCTGGGCTCCCGAGTTCAACAGAGACAGGGAACTACTGGAGAGAGCCCAGTGGAAGGCACGAATAAGCTGAGGGGAATGGAGCCTCTCTGTGACAAGGAAAGGCTGAGACCCCTGGGATTGTTCAGCTGGAGAAAAGAAGGCTGAGAGGGGATCTGAGTAGGTGGAGTTCAAGAAGATGGGGCCAGACTCTCATCAGTGGTGCCCAGTGACAAAGGGCAATGGACACCAGCTGGAACCCAGGAGGATCCACCTGACCAGGAGGAAAAAACTTTTTCTTGTGAAGGTACCAGAGCCTGGCTCAGGCTGCCTAAGGAGTTTTGGAGTCTTCTTCTCTGGAGAGATTCCACACCTGCCTGGGCAATGTGTGCCTGGGCAATGTGTGCCTGGGCACCTTGCTCTGGGTGACCCTGCTGGAGTAGGGTTGTTGGACAAGATGATCTCCAGAGGTCCCTTCTAATCCCTGCCATTCTGTGATTCTGAGATTCTTTTGGTTTTATTCTCTGCTGTAATCAACATATCTTTGTCCCCCTCTCAAAGTGCCCGCTTACTGCACAAGCTGTAGTAAAGCCTGAGTACTCAGGAGCAAGGCAGTCTTTTCTCAGCTGTTGTTTCTACTGGCTTTCTTCCATTCCTTTTTGTTACAGCTGTCTGTCATGCTGTGCTCGAATACCTCACAGGCATATTTAGCAATATTTCACTTTGCCATCTGGAACAGACTTTCACCCAGCTCTGGGCTGATGAACTTAAGTGCCCCATCTGCTGTAATGTCTCTGAAGTATAAATAGGGTAGAGATGCCCAGTTTCTGGTAGCTTTAGAGGAGAAAGAAAAAACAGTAATGCTTAATAACATAAATAATAATAAGTCCACAGTAAAATGAGTGAAGGCTTTTGACAGAGATCAGCTGCCTTAAAGCAACCTTCTGCACGTGCCATGTCTATTCAGGTCAGCACGAGGCTCTGTGTTCCTTCTTACAACAGACAAGTTGTACAGCCCTGTAAAACTGACAAGGATCTCACATCTATTTCACACATACACCTAAAATAATGTCTCCATATTCAAGGAGACATAATTCAAGGAGACATAATTCATGTGTTTAATAACTACACTAGTAACAGCTGCATTTTTAGAGAGTACTTGACAGCAGATAAAGTAAAACATTTATTTGAATAATTCACATGTACAATAGAGAACATTGAGAGCAAGCATGAAGGCCAATGTCAGTGAGCAGTAATTCTGTATTGTATTTCTTGCAGAGAGCATTGAAATTTATTAGAATTAGTTAGTCATAAAGAAATATAGTAGACAAATTATTTATACCTTTGGAAGCGTGTTTCATATCAACAGTCCTGATGAGTGACTGACCATTATTCTGATTATGTCATCATCTTCTAATGCCTTAAACTTGCTTTTAGGAATTTTTTTACTATCTCATGTGTCTTGTGTTCTATCCTAGAAAACACTTAACACTTCCATTCCCTCCAGCTTTTTTTTTCTTTTCTTTTTTTTTTTTTTTTTGTATTCATGTGTCAAAATGATTCTGCACCATTAACAGCATTCTCGAGACAACCTAACCTATGGCAATATTCATGGAAATTAATTTTACATTACAAGGAAGAGTCATCTGCGTTTACTGATGAGAATGATTTCAGTTACAGTGAAAATAAACAGTAAAAGTGTATTTAGTCAAAATATGTATATACCAATCACATGACTACACAATTTATTGACTTCAGAAAATTGGAAGCAGGTAAGAGTTTCAGATTTTCAAGTATATTCATAACTTTAAGAGTCCAGAGTTTTAGCAAGGTTCCTAGCACAGGTCGTTTCCCTCATCCTTCAAAGGATTTCTGTGATAGCACCTGTTACTACAGGGGTCATCGCAAGGACATTAAGCAACAGACTTGGGTCACACTCTGCCTGAAACCCAATTTAATATCCTAATGTGTAACAGAATCAGGAAAAAAAAATAATTGAAATGCTACAAGTAATAAAAGAGACGTTAATTGTGACTCTTGTAGATACTCTACTGGACTGATTGTCTTGATATCTAGCCTTCAGCTACTCACTTATTTTAGCTATATCCAAATACATAGGACATTTTTTCCTATGTATTACTATTTGAATATACATTTGGTGTTTAAAACAATAAGTGTATATTTATTTCACCAAACCAGATCTGTTCAGCTTGATAAAACAGTACTGAAAACCCAACAACTCAGTGTCCAGAAAGGAATATCGCCAGGTTTGTGATTTCCCCTCCCATCTTTTCCATTCGTAATTTCAGCAGAGACAAAAAAGCCTTCTGATCTGAACAAAACAATTACTGATGATAGAAAAGATGAAGAGATGTTTCATTTTAAAAGCCATTTTACAAGTGCAGCTCTGTGTTTATCTAGGCAAACTCTCTAGTAACATTTATGAAAGATGTGTCATAGCCAGAGATCAGTAAAAGTCTTTGGTCTTTTTTTAGGCACAGATTTACCTAAGGTGGAGAGTCTCTAAATTAATTTTATGGTTCTTTGCTGTATGCAACATTGCCAGCAAGATGTTTGAAGAGTACATTTACAACTGGGGTTGTGAAAGAAGAAGCAAAAGAATGTAGGCATCTAATCTTACTTCAGTACATAAACTACTCAGCTTAGGGAAGAGAAAAGAAAAAAGTCTTCACAAAGGAAGTGCTTTGCATAAATAAATAACTAAAAGAGTCCTTGTCACTAAAGCCCCATGAACAATGGCTATTTTCTACCATCAATGACTGCACAGGTTTTACAGATGTTGTTCTGTGATAATACATCTGAAGGTGACAAAGCCCATCTGCACACCCATCAAGGAGCTCTGAGAGACAACAGCACAAGGGGGAGCCCCAATCATGGGCTACCAGGCTAATCCAGAGCCTGCCCCAGTAGCCATCAGCCCAGCAAAGGTCCATCCATCTGCACAAGCCCAGAGGAGCACAGGAATGCACAGTAGAGGTGGTGACCTAAAGCAAGGACTCCTGTGGGACAACCACATTGTAAACAGGGCTCTCCCAGCAAAGCCATCAGCCCCAGTGTCTCAGCAGCACTCTCACCACCACAAACCATGGGCCGCAGTTCTCACTGGTAGCCTCACACAGTAGGTTTAACTTCAGATAGACCTACTTGCTGAGCATCTTCCTGGACCAAAGATCTGTTAGTTCAAACAGAAGTGCATCCATCACAAATGGCACAGGACTTCTTTTGGGATGTTTAGGGCAGGAACCAAAGGTGGGACAAGGAAGAGGTGTTGGTCATTTGTGGGGGAACAAGCGTAGGGAAGTAGGCAGGTAGGGGCTAAAAATGACAGTCATGCGTAGGCAGGTGGCTGGTTAGTCGTTTGCCTGGCCATGAGCTGTGCCTGACCATCACAGTCTGTCCTGGCTCCCTTTTAAATCCCTTCCTGGCTCTGGTCTCTCTGTCCTGGGTACAAATGCGTGTATGAGGCTGTGAATACAGCATCTGGGGTCAGAACATGGTGTGGAGGGTCCCTGCACCTCTGCAGGAGTGACTGAAGCAAATGTGAGTGTGCAAGTACAGGTATGAGCACCAGAGCAGAACAAGTCAAACAAGCTGTCAAGTAGGCCTGAGAACCAGGGATGTCACTAATAACAAAGCCATGGGAGGCTTGGCAGTGGTGGACCAGGGGATCCTGGGGATCTCTTGGAATGAGTGTGTGTGTGCCTATAGGTGACATCATGGGGGGACTAGCTAATGGGGACCGGAGGAGTCCTGGTTAGCTCTGTGTGTGTATAAAGATGTGATACCAGAAGGCCAAATATTTGCTTCAGAGCATTATGGACATTCCATTTTGTCTTCAGTTTATCAACCAAAATCAACCCCACTCCACCTTGGCAAAGTCTGCAAGGGCTCTTACCTGGTCTTTTATAGGGGACCTCAAGCCATTCACCGTGAACAGGACACCACTTTACACAGCTACTCATTTTAGCTTTTAAAGGTTACTGCTCCCAGGACAGACTTGAGTGTCAGGTTCCCTTGGGGCTTCCCTTCCTCACAAACTGGAGGAAACACTTCTTTCTGTGAAGCCCTTTTTAGCTTTGCACTCCTTGATGCAAAGCTCTTGAACTGCATGAAGTGTTTTGAACTTCATCATTCACAGGATGAATGACAGTTATTCTTGGTCATTACTTTGCATTGCACATAGTATCTTTCTCAAAAAAGTTGCTTTAGAGTGCTTTTAACTGGAAAGAGAAAAGTATCTGATGGGTTTACATAGCACTTCAGCAGTTTTATTGGTTACTGTAGTGCCTTTCTAGAAAAGCTAACATTTGCTGAACTTCTGCAAGCAAGGCTTTTAGCAAAACTACTACATTAAACAATGCAAGTTAATCATGAACCCTATTTAATCTGAATTAGAGGACAAACCCTGAAATTACAACACTCCAAAGAAAATGTGACATTAGCACTTCCTGCAGCCTAATAAAAAGCCACAGAAGATACTGTTTCAACGTATGTGAGGGAGGTATGCATAGGAAGATACCAAAGTATATTTTTGACAAGAAGATACTTTTCTTGCAGAAAAAGTCAAAATAAAAAAATGGAATTGCTGTGTTGTTGCAGTGGTGAACACTTTTAACATTGGATTTCAGTAAAATGCTTTGTTGTGGGGGTTTTGTATGTTTTCAAGGCTTATAACAAGCTGTCTCTAGAAAGCACATATCATAACGATAGGCAGCAGTCCCCACACAGCTGAAGAAAAGAGTCATTCCACTATGCAGTGTATAAAGAATTGGTGACACATTATTAAGTATCCAAATCTCCAATTACTCATTTCCTTTAAATGAAAACACACAGCTTCTTCCTGACAAGCATATGGGTACGGCAGCATGAGAAGCTGAATTAACCTATTCATGGGAAGAATATCAGGCTTTTCTGATGTGTAATATATATTTTCTAAAAAGAAAGCTCACTGAATTATGTTTATAACTCTTAATTCTTCATCTGTGAACTCAAGACACCAAACTCTCAGTGCCCTTTGCAGAGCTTGAACATGCAAGAAGTGCAGTGAAAAATGCTGGAAAAAATGCTTTAAACCAGTTAGGAAATTTCAGAAAGAAGTCCAGGATTTATTATGCCACAGTTGTCCAGTTCAGGCTCTTATAGAAAGTTCCTCAGTGCTGCTCAAACAAGCAGAAAAAGAGTCAAGTTGGCACAGTAATCTGGAAACTAAATCAGAAAAGCTGGAAGAGCAACCACTTCGGTCCCCACATTTTAGATGTTTATATGTCAGCTGAAAAAAAGTATGGTGATCTGAAGCTGAAATACAGTCCCCAGACTGACGATGCTGATGAATTCCATATCAAGACACAGGGAAAAAATAGCAGCTCTTTCCTGGAAAGAAAGACAGGTAGTAAAAGACCTCTTAAAACACTTTATATGCATCATTCTCTGATGTATCCTGTTCAGAACTTTACAATTGCCTGTTTGTAGGCTCATCATTCTCAGACATCACTTAGAAGAGGAATGGATTCTTCCTACTCTAGATTTCATTGGAAAGGAATAAAAACACCTTAGAAACCAATGTCTTAGTACTTAGTTGACCCTGATTTTGCTGTTCAGTTGTTTTATATTTTGTGTATTTTGTACATTTGCTCACAAATTAAAACCTTGAGGATTATTAAAGATTTTTAAAAGCTTTTTTCACCCTCTGTCACACAACTTTACAGCTAAAAACTCCTTCACTTTGGCACAACAAAGGTTTTCTACTTGCTGAGCAGTCAATTATGAATATGTTATGACTACAGTTGAGCATGGCTGAGATTTTCCTTCACAACTACAACTAAAGTTCTCAGTCCTCAAGTTTTTTGGTTTTGGGGTTTTGGTGTTGTTTTTTTTGTTTGGTTGTTTGTTTGGTTGGTTTGGTTTGGTTTGGGTTTTTTTATTCTTTTAGATGCAAATCTGCTCAAGAACCCTTTTACCATGATCTTGTTGGCTTCTCCATGTTGTACTATAATATTTCTGAAAATACAGGTCCTCTTTTGAAACTGATTTAGAAATCACAAAATGTGGAAGCACAGACCTGTGTTCTTTGCTCCAGTATTACTTCCACTGACATTACCTGGAAATTCCTCCCCCCCCACCCCCCCCCCTCCGTTGTTCTTGTAATAACAAATCATTTT